>JAQIXN010000617.1:0-32649 GCA_034698145.1 Proisotoma minuta
CTCTGTGATGGGATTGATTTGTTCGTCCATATTTCCGTTTAACTGTTCTGTCAAAAAATAGTTGGTACTTGGTACCATATCTACCTATAGGGTAAACCAGTGTCAACATTTGTCCCTAAATGACATGTTGAGACATTGAAACTATTGAAAGTTGTTCTTGGATGTCAAAAGCGTCTATTAGGACACTCGACTCTTAAATTTCAGGTTTATTTGCATAATTCCAGATGAAAACATTATCATTCATTATCTCTGTGAACTACTTAATCTTTAACTAAACTAACCACCAAAGTTTTTGAATAGTTATAAACGGCGATAAAGTTATTCAAATTCCAAATTACCACTTCTCAAAACGTTTATATACTCTTTCTTTCAGAATCCGAATTCAAAGTAAAGGTAAAAGTAATCGCAATCGATTTCACGGAAGGCGTGGAAATATACGAAAAGATTCGCAAGGAATTGGAAGGTCTTGAAATTGGGACACTGATAAATAATGTTGGGATGGCGTATCCATATCCTGAATATTTCCTGGACATGCCAAACGGAGACAAATTATGCATGGACATGATTTTCTGCAATCTTGTCTCGGTGACGATGATGATTCGTGTGGTCATGCCTCAAATGGTGGAACGACGAAAGGGCGTTGTCGTCAATATTGGATCAATTGCAGCAATTAATCCCACCCCACTTATGTGTGTTTATGGGGCTTCTAAGGTAAGCTTTACAAGCTTGAGACTTTTTGAAGTTTTTAACCAAGTTTTTTAAGCTATTAAATGTCCGAAATTTATAAATTGTTTCAAAAGTTTGAGGATCTTTAGAAAGCTCTAAAAATAGTCTTAAACTTTTCAACAGCTCTCTTAAGTTGAAATTCATCTTTGAAGGGCTTTTCAATACTATAATTTGTTTTGTGCAGTTAAAAAATGCAGTAATTCGAAGCTGTTAATAAAATAAAATTTTATTTGGGGTAGCTTAGAAAATGTTCAGATATACATATTTAGGATAAGGAAATATTTGTTGTTTAATTGTTTAAAGCATTTTGATCCATTTTCAGGCGTTTATGGATAAGCTTTCCCGGGATTTGATAACGGAATATTCGGACAAGGGAATAATAGTGCAGAGCGTGCTTCCAGGCTACGTGGCCACAAATATGAGTCGCATCCGAAGTTCTTCTTACGCAGCCCCGTCTGCCGCAGAATACGCTAAAGTAGCACTCAAAACTATCGGACTTCAAAAAAGAACCGGCGCTTATCTTCCTCATCGTGTTATGGTAATTACGTTATATATTGCATTCAACGTCGGTAGAGTTTGAATTTTAGTACAAAATGCTAAAACGCAGACAATTTTTTATTATGGACGCTAAACACATGCATTGGCAGGCAGCAAACAATTTGAATTTTGGCGACAAAAATATAAAAGTCACAACAAATTAGTTTAAGCACAACCAGCAGTTTGAATTCTTGTGGTATTAACCTGTTTGACTTTTTACTCCAAAAAACAGCAACCTTCAAAGAACAAGGAACAATTTAAACTTGTAGCTAAAACATTTACAGCAGCGAGTACAACAGCTTATATTTTGAATTTGAGCAGTCTGCTAATTAAAAACGTGATTACAGCAATTTGCAATTAAATTTAATTTCAGGTGTTCGGAATTCGTTGGGGAGATTTCTTCATCCCAAACTATCTTGCTCAAGTTTCGTACCGAACTATCCATCAAATGTGGCTCAAGGCAAAGAAAAATCAAACTCGGAGAGCAAAGGCTCAATAATTATTAATAAAATTAAACGCAAAATATCTAGGGACAATTAAAATTTTAATAGCTCCTTAAATTTAAAACTAGATTAAACAAAGTTTGTACTCTATTTTGCTGCAAATTAAGAGTTGTTTATCTACTTTAAAAAATAAAATTGGCCTTGACTTTTTGTGTGAAATAATCGCCTACGATTTTGGTGTGAGGCCAAAAAGTAATAAAACATTTACATAGGTCTATATAATGTAAGTAATTTGGTACAAAGTGTCTTAAGCCAACTGTGGCATTCCACATTTCTCTTGTGCAACATGCAATTGTAAAAAACAGATTTTTATTTTGTATTTTTAAGGTATAAACCAAAATCATTGATTTCTGTCATCAAAATTGGAAAAATTACCAAGTTTTCATTTCACATAGAGGCATTTCAATTTAAGAGAGCAGTTGAAAATTTCCCAGTTACAATTGAGAATATACAGTGTGTCGTTAAAGTAACCGTAAAAAGAATTTTTTCTTAAAAAAATATCAGTTTCCAAGTTACAGAAAATACAGTTTTTTACATTTATATAATGCCCGCTCTGCACAAATGTATTATTATAGGTATTTATTTAAACAACCGATCAAATCTGTTTTATTTCACTTGTAAATATCTACAGATTGTTCAGAAACCCAACAACTTAAAAATATTTTACTGACGTCAAACACAAAACAATTAAAACCCTTAATATTAAATACTCATTTTAGTTTTCAATAGTTATGGAAAATTATAAATGGAAAGTTGGCAAATTTTAATGTACTTGCAAATATTAGCTTCATTTTATATAAAGGTAATTTGCAACCATTTACCTAAAAAGCAGAACATGTTCGTACATTTCCCAGTAGCTAAAAATTGGAAAATATTTTAAAGCTGTAAGCTGTAAATAAGTACAAGAACTATTTGTCACATTCATTAAGGTCTTATTGGAAATTGGAAATCGACCAATTCTTCAAATAAAGCATTCAAAGCTTTGGCTGTGACATTTTTGCAATAACTGACATCCATTGACCATGAAATATGTGGTGAGTGGAATGATTAATTGTTTTTAAAATGATTTCTAGAAAGTTAAGATGATGACTAAAACTTAAAATCACGTCATGAAAATTGAGAGTTGAAAAACTTTTGTACCTAGTTCTCTGCATTAGTTTTGTCAGCATAAATTTTTTTGGATCTCTTTCAAACTTTCCGAGAAAAGAAAATAGACATTTGGCTAAACAACAATATTTGAATTTCGTTTTGTTTGTGAATCATGAACTGCTATCATGTCCTAAGTTGACACGCGATGACGTGATGTAATGTGACGAGATTTAAATTGACGATTCCTTAAAATACAAAATAAACGAATAACTCTTATATACTTAAAACAAATCACAATTTTTACGAAAATTTAAAACTGTTTGACCCAGAATTTTTTGATGGTATCTCCTCCTTAATAAGTGTAAATCTTTTTTAAAACATCTTGTCTCGCCAATTTTTTAAATTCCCAAAACTTTGGGTTTTTTTTTTGTTATAAGTGAAAAATACATTAATTTTGGATACACTAATTAAGTGCGCAGTTGACTAAAGTCAAAAGTACATGAACTGATTGAGATAATTTATCTCAAATTTCATACGCACAATTTAATGACCCAATTTTCCAGACGAGGAAGAAAAATTCGTGAATGAACTTAATTTAAGCGACAGCGTTTAATGATTTAATTGCTCAGTTTGTTATCAATTATAATTTAATTTAATCAATTAAAAAGATCCAACAAATAATGAATTTTTTAGCAATTAAAAAATCTAATTCTTAAATTTATCTAATTCTTTAGTCAAATATTGAGTGTGTTTTTATTTATTAGAATTATAGTTTCCCGAAACATGTAAAATTCCAATGACTAATAACCTTTAAGAATTAGAAAGCTCAAAACTTTTTCATTGTAAGAAAAATTCCACGAAGAAGACAAAGAGCTTAAATAAATAAATATTAAATTTCTCCGCAGTTGTTGGCTTTGTTTGGGTTGAACTTTAATCTTTACATTGGACTGGAAAATAAATTGAACAAGTTTCATTAACTTATTAATAGTTTTTTGACTTGTTAAATTTGATTAAAAAAATAAAAACAAACTTTATAATTTTAGCTTTAATTATGCTAACATAATTCCAAGTGAATTACAAAATAAAAAATCACAGACAAAACCGGACGCCAAAATAATTATTTAATTTTTAATTTAGTAAACAATTCAAAGATAAACTTATTTTTAATTGTTTCGGATTTAATTTAATGTTGGTCTTCGATGCAATGGCGAAATTACTCCTTTTATAATTTGGTGACCTACAATGATGATAAATATTTGATTTAATAGATATCTATTTAAAAAGATTTAAAAGAGCTTTTTTAAATAAGATTTAAAATTGCGCAACTAATTAATTAGTTAAAATTAATTGCTGCCCTTGCTTTGTTTAATTTAATTCATTTAATTAAGTAAAATTGAAGAGAAAATTTAATGTCAGGAGAGACAAAGACCTTCAGATCAAGGCAGACTTGAATCAAACTTTGGACAAATTTTTCCAAATTATCAATTAAGTATCCGGTCAAAACTAAATCAATTTAAATATCGGAAATAAATTTTTATTTAAGTTTATGGGATCAAAATATGTCTGTATTCAGTCTATCCAACCATTTGCCTGTAGTATGTATTTTCAAAAAGAAAACAGGAATAATCTGAAAGGTAAGTTTGGTCCAATGAATTCCAGCTTTCAACCAATTATGCCATTTTTTAATAGTCTATAAAAAGTACGCAAAATATTTAAGCCATCTAAAGCGCTCGGCCTTGGACCCGTGGGTGTGTCATTGCATAATGTCATTCCGGTTGACGCCAGTTCCATTTAATATTTACACGAGGTGCTTGATCTTGTATTTAAAAAAATGTGGCGCAACAGTTGGAAACAATTAAATTAAAGTAATTCCCATTTAATTTAATGTAATCGCGGATTTAAGGTCTTTGAGAACATTCCCAATGGTTAAAAATTGAAATGCAAACAAATTCAGCTCCATTTTGCAGCCGTGTCGAAGATAACACAAATTGATATTTAATATTTGACCATGTAAAAATAAACCTAAATGTCCTCAGCGTTCCATTTACTTTGAAAATCTGGTTTTGGCCCCAACAAACTGGAAACTTTCTCAAATGCGCAAAATTGACAAAGTTAAAGATTACTTCAAATAACCAAAATCTGTGGCCAGCTAAAAAAAAATAAAAGTAACGTTTGATTTTTGGCGTTGAAATACAAGAAAAAGTACAAACCAAAATTTTGTTAATTTTCAGTCTATAATCAAATGACTTCACCCTCAAAATTAAAATTATCTAATTTCTAAATCTCAAATCTAAATCCCATCCGTAAACTAAGCTATCAATTCCAGAGCTGTCCAGACGCTTAAACTTTAATTCTCACAATAATAAATGTAAAATATGTAAATCCAGTCATGCAACCAAACTCCAAAAAAATAGCAAATGAATGTAACAAACTATATTGTGGATACTACATTTTTCGCAACTCTTCTTGTGACGATATCATCATATATTATATCATGTAACTTTTTTTGGTCCTAACCTAACCTAAAATGTAAACTGATTTTCCATCTAAATTAAACGGCTAAACATAGGTTAACAGGAGATCAGACAGACAAGCAAATTGTTCGCATAGCATAAATGCCTCATGAAATAAAATGATGACGAATGTCCAACCGATAAATTGAACTGTAGCTTCAAATTCAACTCATTCCTCTCCCAACACTCGTCCACTTAACTTAATTAACTTGCTATAATTAAGCACAACTGTTCTTATCTTCAGTTAAACCAAAAGTTTCCACAAAGCAAGTTCCAAATGTCACCTTGACCCAGTTTTTTTTAAAACTTTAAAAGTTTTCAAGTTCAAAGTTGGCATGTTTAACAAACCACGAAAAAGTTGCAACGCGAAACTCGGAAGTAATTTCTCTCATTTGCAAAAACTTGCTGAACTTTCTGAAAATTTTCCAAAGAATAGCAAGATACAAACATTGTTAATTCTCGTGACTGGAAGAAGCAACGCATCGAGACAACGATCTAATAATTAATTTAGAAACTAATTAAAATGGAAAAATTGGCAGCAACTGCACCCTGGGCAATTAAGGGCCCATTGGAAAAAATTAGAAACTCCGGAATGTCTTCTTCAGTTCCTAATTCAAGTCCCATAGCTTCTAAGCTTAAATCTTCAGAAATAGCGACGGATAATGAGAAAGCAAGACAGAGAAAGAAGTCTCAATCTACCCCTCATTTGGGAAAACCTGAGAAAAGAGTCAAAAATTCTTTGATCTCTGCTTCCAGTTCCAGCACAAATAGTTTAGGGGAAAGGGAAAAGGTTTCTGATGATGGGGACGTTAATTGCACAATTTTCGAAGTTGAAGAATGGGGCTCAAAGGTTAGGGTCAATTTTTACATATTTTTTATGCTCGGAAGCCAAAACGTTATTAGCATGTACAAAACTAGTAAATGTGCATTATTTTCAAAACTCTGAACGTCAAAAGCTATTTTTGAAGGATCGATGTGCGAATTGCCTCAAAGTTTGTCGCATTTTTTCCTCATTAATTTGTTGAAAGTAGGAAGCCTATTTTTCAAAAAAATTTATTGCGTCAAAGTTGGACGGTTTGTTTTAACCTTTTAACCCAATAATATAATTGTGTTTTTACTTAACCAGCTTGACTTTTTTCCCATTTCATCAAAATCAAATTTTCATTAACTGTTTCAGCATTTTTAACTCGAAACCCTAAATTGTATGGAATACTCTTTAGAATCTTGGAACCAAAATTGCGTATCGGCCTTCAACTTATGCAATTTTACCATTCATTTTGCAGTCAGACAAAACTCGTATCGTATCATCATCGTATGTAATTTATGTAAGGTCTGCGTCAATTTAATCAAGTTTTACATCATTTCATTGAGCAGTCAGACTGCAACTTTTTCAACCTAAACATGTGCATTAAATAAATGATGCAAAAGTTAAGTGAGTTGAGTGAGTGACAAAAAAAATTGAACTTTGAGCAAATAAATTTAATTCGGCGTATTTATTAAATTGGTTAGAATAAGCCAATTTGCGCTTACCCTGCACAAAAAAAAAGACAAAAAATTCAAGACCATTTCTGTTATCAAAATATTTACGTATAAATTTGTACAGGGCGACATAAAATAAGGATTTGTTACAGAAAACAAACTAGATTTTCAACACCATGTACAAAAACTTGACAAAGTCCATTGCGTTAGTTTTATCAACAAATATTTTGTTGCATCCGCACATGCAAAAGTTTGGATGATTTATTTAATATTTATTTATTGCGGTAGAAGAGCAATAAATTTAAGTTTGTTTTGTATTATCAATTTCAATTTACGACCAGCTGCAAATTAAAACGGACAAAACCTTGAGTTCAATTATTGATAGCAAATATTTTTGAAATGAGTTAAGAGATTAAACCTTAAAAGAGTTGGAAAATCGTCGAATTTTTGTTGTCCAGATTATGACCATTAATATTTACTCTTTTTTTTTTAAATTTTTGAATATGGTAAAAGATGTTAGGTTTGACTTTTTACATTTTGTTGAGTTTATAAATAATTATGCATATGCTCAAAACTTTATCTATACAAAATTTAAATGGCAAGTTATTTTATTTTTTTCTAATTTGTTTACTTTTTCAGAGATGGATACGCGTGGAAGTGATTGAGCCAGTGACGTTGACATCAAAAAATTTTCTTCACCTCTCAACTTCATTCACAACTTATCTTATCCGCATCGAGGTAATTTTTAAAACGAATAAACCAAATTAAATTTATCAATTCAAACTATATTAAACTGTTTTCTAATCTTCCCTTAGACAAACCATTACGCATTTTCGTTGCCTGTTTCTGAGGTTCGTCGCCGATACTCCGAATTTTGTTGGTTGAGGGCAAAACTTTGTATGCACCATCCGAACAAAGTCCTTCCGCCTCTGCCCCCAAAACATTATTTCAACATCACAAACTTCAACCAGAAAATTATCAACGAGCGGAGATATGGACTGGGAAAATTCCTACAGAGGTGAGATTTAAATTAATATTAGAGCTGTTCATAAATTTAAAATTAGATGAATTTAACGAAGCCAAAAGAAAATGTCCAAAAATTTGGTAGGCAGAAAAAATCGTATTCGTATAAAACTTAAAAAGATGTTTCATTTTGCAGAGTGTTCCGTTCTTCAGTCCTCCTTTCGGACTCTGCTCTCCATCTTTTTCTCCAAACGGATCTAACCACAAAGGAAATCGATCGGAAAGTTTCCGAAGCCATGTCCCCTCAAGGTCATGAGGTTGATGTTCCACTTTTAAGGATTCACTCTTCTCCAGAATCAATAAAGCCGCGCCCCCAAATGACATCTCGTTCAGTGTCCTTGTCCAGTTCCCCCAATCCCTCGGATGCTGACGAGGGACACGGGACGAGTGACGACGGCCGCGAAGACTACTGTGAACTGTCTTCGTCCGAAGAGGAGGAAATCGATGTAGAAAATTAGGTCGGACGGACAGAAGGAGTTTTATTAAATAATTGACAATTTTATCTTAACTATATTTATAATTTTTTGACTGATAGTGACAATTTTAGCTAAATAGCTTCAAGAAGGATGCAGAATTGTATACAATACTTTACAAAATAATTTCAGGGAATTAAGAAATAATCGTATGAAAAAATAACGCTTTGATTGGATTGCTTTACTTTAATTGATATTTAGACTGACTGAAATTAATTTAATTTTTTATTTTATTTGTCTAATTTTAAAATGACGAGGATTTGTACAAACTAATATTATCCTAAAACGATTTTATAAATAAAAGAAATGCACAAGTTTAACGCCGTGATATAAAAACTTAAGTTTTTTTCACTGATTATGAAAAAAATATGTTACTTTTAATTGACCTTCACTTTTGGCGTGTTTTAGAAGAACTACTATTTTAAATAGATGCAAAACGTTTAATCGTTCATCTATAAATGCACTTTGAACTGAGTAGCATCTGTTTGCAGATAATTAATGTTTGCACAAATATTTACTCTTTTCGAAGGTAGCTTTCAATTTATTTACTGCAAAATTCAATCTCCCAATTTCTTCCAAAGTTTTGCGGCGCCTGGAATTTTTTCTGTCTTTATTTTCAGTTCATGGACTCCATGACATATGGACTCGAGAATCCAAACTTTTCGCTCGTAAAAGTAATAGTAATTAATTGATAATTAAATTCAAATGTTTTTTTTTAATTAAAAGTTTGGAACAAGCCCCAATCAAAGGGCTTCATGCATGTAAAAATGCGTTCGTCTAGGCGTCGTCCTTCTTTTGGCGTCAATTAAAGAATAATTGTGCCAAATAGTTGAAAGGAATTCATTAATTAACCATTAATTCATAATCAAAAATTCGCAATTTCAAGCAATTAATTTATTAAAGCAATTTATTAGAAATTGGATTAAACTGGAAATTACTGCAATTGACTAATTTATTTAGTGTAAGAAATTGATTAAGTATAAAACGTCGATATAATATTCATCATCGTCATCGAATATTTATTTAAGGAATTTAGCAAATTCTGAAATGTAAGCTTTGATTCATAAAAGGAAATTCAATTTAAAAAGGCAAAGGTCCGGAAATATTTAAATTATAATGAAAAGAACAGGGTTAATTTTTTCGTATACACTATTGAAGGGGGCTGAAAAGGTTGGCCCCAGAATATTTTTGCATAGAATTGAATATCTGTCTATAGACTTTTCTTCCAAAAATTACGTTGGTTTCAGTATTAATTCACAGCCCAAGTGTCAAAACGTAAAACGTCAATGGCAAAGATCGTTCCGCGTAATTAAACTAATTATTACTAATTGGACATTTAATATACAAGAATCAATGAAGCAATAAATATGCGTGGATTCTGAACTCTAATAAACAAATTCCATGTATAAACTTGTGTGTTTTCTTTTATTTGTACAATTTATTTAAATGATTCCAAGTAAAGTAATTACATTTATTCATTCAATTTCATTCAAGTAATTGAGTTAAAGATTAACAAACATACAAAAACAGGAAATTGTTGGTAATTAGTTTATTATTTAATCCCTACCAAAATATTTTGCAAAATGTTTAATTTTTCATAAAAGCCCGTACGAAGACTTGTGTTTATCAAGTTTCGATTGTAAACGCAAGTCTTCAAACGTGTAAAATGTATTTGAAATTCTTTGCCAATTGTGATATAAATTGACAAAATCTTAACTTTTGCCATCTTCGTCATTCTTCGTCAGTTTTTTTTGGTAATTTAATTTCAATGTTCTTGAGATAAAATTTGAAGTGCAGCTTACTTATTATTTTCTTCAGTAAGCAATTTAACACTAACAACTGTCAAAGTTTTATTTTTTCCTTCACTTATTTTAAGTAGAATCCCTAATCTAATAATTTCCTGAGGAAATTTTCCTCCAACGTCTGATGGAGATGGAGATCGCTCCCTTTGCTAGCAAAAATACTTAATTTGCAAATTGCCGTTTAAAATGTCAAATTAAATTATTAATTATAATTTTTTAATAATTTTTGTTGCAGCAACTTAACAAAATTTATATTTGCTTCAATTTAATTAGATGATAGTCAAACTATTTCTTAGAATAATTAATCATTTGCATAAATATTTACAACGCAATGTAGTTTAACTTATTTATGACAAACCTCAATTTTCCATTTTTATTCCACATCACCCGGCGCCTGGAATTTTAATCTGTCTTTATTTTTCAGTTCATGGACTCAACTCCAACTTTTTGATGGTAAACCAATAATTAATAATAATTAATGGCCAATTAAATAAAATGTTTGGAATGACCTCCGAACAAAGAATTCTTTGAGAAGTGAACAGTTTTTGCAAAAAAAAACGTAGTCTAGTCGCTGTCCTTAATTGGCATCATCTGTTTAATTAAAATATATGCCAAATTATAGTTAAATGGTTTAACTTAAATTAAAACGAACTCATTATTCGTTAAGCAAATCGTTAGATACCCTTTAGCTAATTGTTTTACTTTGATTTATTAGAAGTTGCTTGGCCTGGAAATAATTGCAAGCGGTTTATTAAAGTTATTCAGTTCAATAAATTAATGAAATTAAATAAAAGAGATGATTAAATACTTATTTGATCCAAACATATAACCTAAATACTTTTATTCAAATACAAAAGTTTGGACTGAAAGAAATTTAGGAAATTTTTTAAGGGGGACATTAAATAATGATACATCTCATTTGCATATTCTGAGAAACATCCAAATGAACATTAAAATAACCATTATTTTTTTCGAAATATTGGGTGTATACAAAAGTAAATGGAAATACAAACTTGTATAACTTAAGAAGTTTTTATAGCTTTTATTATTAGCTACAAACATTAGCAAAATGTTGAAGTTCGAAGCCAGATTTTACTCTTTTACCTTAATAATCTTAGTTCAATAAAATATCTGAATCAATTCCAACCGCTTTCCGATTAAATCTACATTTGATTTAGTTTGTCGATTCCATGATGGAATTTTCATCACGTAGAAAGAATTATCAAATATCGTCATTTGTGATGCGAAATGAGTCAATTTGTTAATTTGTTGTCAATCATCAGTCATCGTCTTACCCTATGTTGTTTTGATGACAAATTAAGTTACTTAATGGATTGTAAACGTTGATTAAAACTTAAAGAGCCCCTCACACCTCTTTCTTCACAAAAACACAAGTCTTGAAAGTGATTAAATTAAACTCATTCCTTTAATTTAATTAAAGTAAATTCATTATCCAACAATATTTTTGACGTAAAAACCTTCCATGAATTTAACGGCAATTAATTTGCTATTCAATTCTACCAAAAGGTTTGGGAAAACTTCGAAATTCTAGTGAATTCCAAACGTGTATCGTAAACGTGTAAAAAATACTTTATCAATTAAGTATTTACATCAATCTAATTTCTTGTAAATCTAATCTTCACGGCTTAAACATTTCCTCATTTCTGAGATAAAACGACATAATTTTGACACTTATCGGTCATCTGAAATTGCTTCGAGTCACAAGCCTCTTAATTCTTTCATCATAAGTAAATTGCAAGCACTAATTAAACTTCATTGCCGCAAACAACAACAATTTTTGGAATTTTACGATATTAAATTATTTTTGTTCTGACTTAATTAACCTACTCAATTGCAATTTTATTGGCATATGCCAAGCTTTAATTTCATTGATATTTGTTATGATTTATTGCATGACCTTGCCCTTTGGTGACCTTGTCCTTGGATGATATGTGTTGTGTTGTATTCTGTACCTTTTATGACGTGGTCGTCGTCTCTGAATAAACAATTTAACAACTTTAAGTACAGATTAAGTTAAAGGTTGTTGACAACTTTTTTTACATAATTAATATAGTTATTAAGCAGAAACCTGGAACTTTCCGTTGTTGATGAAGATGCCAAATTAAAAATTAAAAAATGATTAATTAAATGAAGATTAACGCTTTTAAATATTTTCTGTAATAAGAGTTTACATTTTATTAAAAAGAGAATAACAAAATACAGAAATATTTTCATCTTTTTATACTAACTTTGTGACAATTAATAAGAATTATAAATAACTAAGTTAGCTGAGCTACAAGTTACAACAAATAAATAATTTATGGGTAACTTTGATGACACTGAGGGAAAATTCGAAATAGTATTTTTGGAAAAATGCATAAAAACTCTTTGTTCTCAAATATTTTCATAATTACGAAAATTATGGTAGTCAATAATTTGACCTTTTGCTTCAAATTTAGAATCTTGTTTATACCAATTTAAAACTTTGGAGCTAAATTAGGAATTATGGCAAAAAAATAGTTTTAAATTGAACTAGATATTCAACAAAATTGAAATTATGCAAAAAATATGACAAAGCTGACAAATTATTCCTATAACAGGCTTCTTATAAAATAGTTAAAATCAAATAAATGAAACCTCTTCCTTTTTCCTTAAACGCATTCATAACTTTATCAACTGCGGAAGGAACTAATTCACAAAACTTTGTGGCCTCCAATTAATAAATTAAACTCGTCCTTTAATTTAACCAAATAGTTAATTAGTTCATCCATTAAAAGTATATGCCATCAGCGGATTATTTGCTGCGTACAAAAAATCGTCATTTCCCCCAAATTTCGGTGTCGAATAAACTGGACTTTTGGATCTTTTGTTTGAGCTCCTACATCTATTTTGTTCCCTGCATTTTTCGCAAGATGCTGGTGACTTTGGGCTTAAATCCCGTAAGATTAAACTTTTTGGAAGCTTTATGGGCTTTGGCAGACTTGCGGGGCTCGAAGAGGCTTCAAAGTGACCGGAATCCGAGCTAGCAATAGAGCTCGCACCGCAGCTCGGAATCAAAACGTTGGAGTTTGAAATTGGAATGGGAATTGGAATTGAAGCCGCAGGGGAATTTGAGTTTGAAGAATTCGAAGATTTTTCGGATTCGGAAAATTGAGATTGAGACACGTAAATTGTTGCGACTTCATTTTCTTCGTCAGAATTTTCCTCAGAAGACACTGTCAATGACAATGAGGACGAGGAGGTCAAGGGGCTGACGAGAAGAGGATTAATTAGATTTTGAGCATTTTGGGCAACTTCTTGTTGCATTTCAATTACAGAGAGTTGAGACTGGAGAAAAAAATGGAGACACGTCTGAGACAGGAATGAAGGTGTTTCTAATACCCTGGAAAATCAGAAGATTTTGTGTTAATATTGAAAATTTTAAGATTTAAAAAAATAAGTGTATTTTGAGACATTTTTTTTAAATAAAGATTATTTTGATGTGTACCTTTGTAAAAAATTGGAAAGTCCCTTTTGTCTCCCATGAATAAAATTAGAGTTGTAATTGATAAAGGATATAAAGTTCTTTGAAGGCAGGCTCGGAACTTGGCTGCAATTTTTAATTAAAAAATTAGATTTTTTTTTCAAAAAATCTGAAAATTTATTCCAAACTCACCAATTTGATTGACTTTTAATTAATTGTTCTCTCAGCCAAAGAAACTCGCTGTATCTTCTCCTAACGGCATTAAATTGGAGGGGAAATGCTGGGTGATTTGTCTATGAAAAAAATGAAAACTTAGGACGACTTTCCTAGATTATTTTTAGAAAACAAGTATTTTACCTCAACTCGTATCAAATAAGTTGTAAAAGTGTTGGCAAACATTCGGCCTTGTTTTGCAGTTAATGTCACGGGCTCACTTACATCCATCACAAAGTAATACTGTTCAAGAAAAAAGGGAAGAAAATTAGAAAATATTTAGGAAAATTAGAATAAATATTTCAGCCATAAAATTTCAGGACATTGAATTTTTTAGGAAAATTTTATAAAATTTCTTACCCCATCTCTCTCTTCTAAATCTTGTGGAATATTTTGAAGACCCACTGAACTCACGTTATAAACTTTAACTTCTTGTTCCTCATCATGCTCATTATATTCTTGTTCTGCGGAACAATTGACAAATTCCGAGGTCATGCTGACCCTTGTAGGGACTGAGGGAAGGTTAGGGCGCAGTTTTACCATTTTTGAGATTGTCTCGATTTGAATTCTAACACTCTTTTGCAGTTTCGATTAGAAAACTTGGATGAATTTCAAAATTACGTTGTCTCACTTTTGCATACTTCTATAATAAACTTAAGCTTAAGGAAATTATATGGATCTCAAACGATACTTTCTTTACGACTGACACTATTTTCTTCAAGTTAACCTTTTATAACTCTAGTTGCTCAACTTTATTCTATTTTATGCGTTGGATAATTGCGTTGCGTATTTTTAATCCCTTTTGGCTTTTGTTTAAATTAAATTAATCCGTCTGAATGACACAGTTGGACCTGCAGATATTTTTTAGTTGTTGTTTTGATTTCACTACGAACTTTTTGAGCTGTTTCACTGCCTGAGACTAAAAGCACAGTGACATGGAATTAGCCAGCAGCCAAGGATTTAACCACAACTGGATTTAAGTTCTTCAATAACTGGCGAAATGGACGTAATAGCGAACTTTTGGAAGTCATGATTCATTTTAAGTTTGGGGATCTTTTTTCGTCGTGTATAATGACAAAGTCATGTATGTTTCATAAGTTCATGCAAACGATGTTTATTGAAAAAGACACTTTCGGCTTTTCGTAACATGCAACATGGCCAACTTGGGAAAAAATGCTTTCTAGTTTGTTTTAAATATCTCTTCTAAATACATCTAAGACAATTTTTGAATCCTGTAACTTTCCGGACATTTTTCGTCACTTCTCTGCAATTTTAAAAGTGGCCTAAAAACATTTTAGGCAAGTTTTTATTGATTCTGCAGATAGACAGACAAATCTTACACATAAAGCAGTTTTATCGCTCTTTAAAATATCTTTCTCTCTATCAAGTGTTTGATTCGATAGTTAAAGTTGTTGTTGGTTCTTTTACTTGTAGTATTAAGTAAAATTCCGTTGGTTTCTTTCTGTTTATTTATTTATTTGAGAGAGTCCAGCAACTTCTGTAAAAATACAAGCAATGGATGAAAACAAAACACTTCCTTAAGGAAAATAGGTCGTAAAAATAGAAATGAGGAAGGAATTCAAGGAACTTATTTAATGCAGGTCAGATAAGAGAGATGAGTGATTTATTAATTTCCCCAGAATTTTTAAATGTCTGGATGATTGAATATATTCCAAATATCAGAAACGCTTTAAATGATGCAAAATAGTTTGAAAATAAAACAAATGCTTAAAAATGCTCAAAAATCAGAGCTGTAGACAAAATCTCAATATGCCTCAAAGCCAGATAAAATAGGTACATATTTATTATTATGTATATAGGTAAAGTATTGAAGCGACGATCCGAGTGATTTAACTTCTCAGAATGCTTTAGGTTTTTAATCTTTCAGATTAAAAATGTTTTGAATATATTGTGGACGTCAGAAAGCAATTCGTAAATATTTGAAACCGTCAAAATATTTTGGGAAGTTTGTTTACGTAAAAAAATCTGCTTAAAATCTCTTTTCAGCAAGACTCATTTTTCTCGAATTTCCTCAAGTTTCCGATTTGAAATCCTTCAAAAAATCAAATTCTTAAAAATTTTATAAACCTTATCCTTGTGTAAATATAAATACAAAGTTAATAGTTAAAGTCTTTTAATCTGTTCCTTAAACATTGGCCAAGTGTTTGAGCTGCGACATTTTTATTTCACTTGAGTCATAAGACTTTAATAAATCGTTCAAGGAATTGCTTCGCACTTTGACTCCTTTATCTTACTAAAACCGGAATTTTCTAGAAATTTTTCCAGAAACTTCAAGTTGTGCTAAAAATACTCAATTATTAGATAATCCCATTCAATATTTAATAGAGCTCGTGTCTAATTGAACTGATTCCAAATTTCATCCAGGTCATTACAATATTTAAAACCAGAAGTAAATTATTTAATTAAAATTAATCCAGTTTAATCCGAAACAATTTTTATTGCATCAGTTGGAGTTAAAATCGATTGAAAAAATATGTAAATTGGGTTAATTGGGTTATTAAACTGTTTTTACTAAATCGATTAATTATTGATCACTTCCAATGTTTTGATGATATTTTTGTTTCAGATTTGCTGAGACGATCAAAACTGAGAGCAGAATAAATGGATTTTTAGATTGCTAGAAATTTTTGCTATTTTCCATGATTTTCACCCAAAGTTAAATGAAAAAAATATGACGCCGATAATCGAAATTTAGTCATCCATTTTTATTAAAAAAATTTGTTAGATTTTGAACTAGAAAATCTAGTTAGAAATTAACAAAATTTTCAAATTTATTATGAAATCAATGTTAAGAATGGAAAGTAGTAGCAACTTCAATTTGGCTGCATATTTAGAAAATGTCGGACTATAAAATAATGTTATGTTACCGGTTTGGTAAACAACAAAGTTCATTTAACTTAAATGTGTCAACTGGTTTAATTGAAGGACAAATATTTTAGAGTAAATCAATTCTCATGACCAGTAAATAAATGTAACTAGTGGACAATTCTTTGAGGTTTGTGACCTTGAAATTAGGTCAATGTTGTCGAATGAGAAAAAATTAAAAATAGCAGTTTTGTCATTTATAATGCAGTAAGTGGCCTGTTTTTGTGGACAGACAAATTATCCGACCAACAATCAACAGGGAAAACGCGTGGCAAATTATATTTAGAGTAACCATTCACAATTTTTTTCTGGCGTTGAAATTAGTCACTTCTCAAACATTTTGAGAAATTGGTTTTTTAGAACAATCCAAAATCCAGAATTTTGGAAATTTTGTGTTTTTTATTGTTTGCATGCTTCGTTTTCATTTCTTTTGAAAATCCAAAATCATAAACATAATATTTATTTAGACATTCATAAATATATTTTATGCAAAAACCGGTCTGGCTTTAACCTTTGATCTTGAATGCGTATTCAATTAAGATCACGAGCTGGGGAAATGACAGCTTCTGTAACTTAATTTTATTCTGCAGAATCCAGGAGAATAGGGAAAAAACAATTTATTACGGCATCTTACTTTTTCAAAACCAAAATCTTTTTCTTAAAAAAATAAAATCAAAAACCTTCTCTGGATCATGAAAAAAATGCAATGCTAATTTTTAAGGTTGAAGGCAATAAATAAATTGGGTGGGAAATTTGGGAATCTTTTTAAAATTACAAGTTTAATATAAGGTTGAAAGTTATAATTCGGCGAAATGTGGTCCCAAGACGCCAATGTGGCGTTGAGCAAGAACTTGAGTTGGCTGCGGAGAGAGAGGGACTGAAAGTTGACCTTTCGACAGGGTTCGTTGACCTCTCCGCCGTTTTGGCTCATCCAAGATTTAGGAAATGGTCGGAAGAAGATGTGAAGAAAGTTGTGGAGAGCTGCGACAAGCAACGCTTTTCTTTACGAGAAATTGAGGGAACCCTGCAAATTAGGGCTAATCAGGGTCATTCCATTAAGGTCAGTTTTTAGATCCCTCATTTCTTTTGTCCGTCTGCCTTAATTTGTAATGTTTACAAACGATCAGATTGTGTATTGTTGCTTCCCCTACAGTGTTGGCCCTAAAACGTTTATAAACGTTTTTATTGTGTACTTGACATGCATGCAAAATAAACTAAAGTGGATTCTTTTCAATCCAGTAAAAAACAGCCAATAAAAAACTTTGTGGGAATCTCTTAAAAAATCGATCATTTGTATTCTCTTTCTAGAGTGTCAAAACTTTAACTATACAAATTTCAGCTTGACGACAACATGGCGTCATCCCATCGCGGAGGTCATCACCATAGACCACATCATTCTCGAGGCCCCCCTGACCCCAGAGTGGCGTTGAGCAAGGCTTTGAGTTGGCTGCTGCGACACAACGCAGAAAAAGAAGGGATAATGTTGGATCCTTCAGGTAAAATTAAATAATATAACTAATAACTTATAAATAATATAACTTCAGGTTTCGTTGACCTTTCTTCTGTCTTGGCTCATCCGAAGTTTAGCAAATATAGTGTTGAAGATGTGAAGAAAGTTGTGGAAGAATGTGATAAAAAACGTTTTACGTTAAGAGAAGTTGAAGGAACGCTGCAAATTAGAGCTAATCAGGGTCATTCTATTAAGGTATGTCACAGCATTTAGATAAAAGCACAATGTATTTTCATTCTTAAAAGAGAAAGAATCTTTGAATAAGGAACCAAATTCAGCAACTCCAATTATATTATTTTAAGGCGTCAAACGTTTTTATTTTTTTTTTTAGGTGGATGACGATTTGTTATTAGATCCTTTAAAATCGGATGCAGTTCCTAGCGCAGTTATTCACGGGACTTATAGCAGCGTTTGGAACAAGATAAAGGAACAAGGTCAGAGTTCAAAGACTTTTTTACTGGCAAAGCATTATTGTCAATGCCTGATCAAAGATATCAAGAAATTTTGCTAAACTACTTGACTTAACCCTATTGTATCGCTTTATATAACTCACCATTTAAATTTTAAAATTAGGTCTTTGTCGAATGACGAGGAATCACATCCATTTTGCGGCGGGGGAGCCGGGGACCGAGGGCGTCATCAGTGGACTAAGGGCCTCTGCCGAAATTTATATATATGTCGATGTCCGAACGGCTATGGAAGGTAGTACATATTGTAGTATTTAAAACTTTTTTCAAGCTTTGAGGGAAATTTTTACCCGATTTCGAATTTCTTTAAAATTATTTGGAGTTTTTTTATTTGGAGGCGTTCTCGATACTATAAATTGAAGCATTTTCTAATTATTTAAAAGTTTTAGAAATAATTATTATTTGATAACTTTTGAGCGGAACGAAGCTTTTCAAGGAGCCACAAACATTCTAAGATAGTATCCTCCTTTTAAAAAGATCTCTTTTCAACGAAAAGAGATAATAATATTTGGAATTATGATGGATATGAAAACTTTTCATATCCATCATAAATATCATAATTCCAAAACTATATATCCAACAACTATTTTTTTTTCTTTATTCCACAGACGGAATAAAATTCTATAAATCCTCCAACAACGTGATTCTCAGTCCAGGAAACTCCCAGGGATTTCTACAACCAAAATATTTCGCTAAAGTCATCAATATCCGCAGTAAAAAGTCGCTCATTTAAGTTAAGTCATTTAACTGATTTAATAAACAATGTGATACATAAATACGCTTTATTGTTAACCAAATAGTTGCTTTATTCTAGTGTCTTTTAAAAAAATTCCAGTATTTGCAATAAATAAATTAAATGACTAAGAAGCAATTATCACTTTATAACAAAACAAATATTATGCAGTAGGAAATTTTACTACATTTTAATCTTAGGAATTGGGTAACATTTGTTTTTGAACACTTTTAGCCTACAGGGTGTAATTATATTATGTGGGCACATTAACAATTAAGCTGCACCCTGAACATAAAATCTGACTTGAAAGCTGCATTGTGAAATTAATACATTAATTGGTCTGCTGAAGAAATACTTAAATACTATTAAGTAGATTAACACTACTAATAACAATCCAGACGGAAAGTTAAAACTTACAAAATGACTCACGGTTGGGCAGTTGAATAAAAGTTGTAAAAGTTGTAAAACTTACTGAAAAAATCACAATCTTTGGTACGTAAAATACTGGGCGAAATTATTTTATAAAATGGCTAAAAAATGTAAAATACTTTTAAAATGTCACTTGTAAAACAAGCAGAAACCTGACTAAAAGTCTTTCAAAAATGAAACAACTTTGTTGGACAACTCAAAAACTTTAAATAACAAATAGAAACGAATTTAAAACACTGAAGCATCTGTAGCTTAACAGATAACCATTGATTTCTAAACAATAACTTTGGTATAACATTTGCAAAAGCTCAAACACAAGAAAAAATTCTTAAAACACAAAATCACAATTTGGACTTAAACTCCAACTCCAAAGATGAAAGGACATTTCCATTGGCAAAAATATTCCCTGGGTCCACTGCCCTTTTAATGAATGCCAATGTTCCTATTCCAGGCTCAGAAATTGTTTGTGGTAACCATTTAGCCCGAATTTTGCCAATTCCATGATGATGCGATATTGAGCCTCGATTTGCTAAAATTTCGTCACGCGCAACCGCCTCAATTTCCTCAAAGACGCGTACAGGATCAGAGTGACCTCGGTAATTGAATGCGAAGTAGAAGTAGACGCAGGAGCCAACGTCATATGTTTGAGTCACTCGACATGTTATGAAATGATGGGACAAACCACGGGCAACGCATTCGTTCGAGGCGCGAAGCTTGACGTTTTCACAAAGGTTGTAAGTGTTGGACCAAGGAACGGAAGTTTCAAAGGATTCTGCTACAATGTTGTAGTCTAGGGCTATGTCCTTTAAAACAAGATAAAGACAAGGTTATGTGATATTTTCTGTTATTTTTTAAAAAATTCTTGCAAAAATTCGAAGGATTTGATTGATTTTTTAAAATATCTAAGAGCTTTTTGAAAGGTTTTTTTTTTTTTTAAATAAATGTTTTTTTTCAAGAATTACGGATTTGGGAATTTTCTGCAGTTTATGATTTGTTAGAGATTGAATGGGTACAACTTACGCGAATGTAGGCAATAACGAAAGTTAGAATGTATCCTCGCTCTCCATTACTGTCGCCTCCGGGAAGACCCCCAAATTTAGCCGCTATCTTGTAAATCCTCGCCTCTTGTGTGTCCACCTCACTTTTCTCACCTGTAATTAATTAACCAATGGTTAGTGTTCTCGACAATTCTCGTAATTGCTCCATTTGCTTCTTTAAAATATTTAACTAATTTGAAAAAATCATTGGAAAAAATTGAGAAAAAAACCTTTAAAAAACAAGTATTTCTATTTTTATAGTATAAATTATATATAAATTCTGACTATTCTAACTCCAAAATATATTTTTCGGCTAGATTTTCGACTATAAATTTAAAAAATACCCTCAAAAAGTAGCGTGGCCACACAAATTTGGTTGAGGTCTAGTCCCTTGAACTTTGTAAGGTAGAACTGTTTAGCGGCAGAGCTCAAGCTTCCAATCCAGCCAACGGGTGGTCGAAGGGAGTGACCAAACTTAAACTGCTCGTTGTCCATCAGACGAATGGAGGATGGCTGACATCGCTGTTTGGCCACCTCGCGCATCGCTCCAACACCGGATACAAAATCCGGAAATACAACAGAACCATAACGCTTAACTGGTGGCAGCGGACGGATTTTGAGCACAACTTCAGTTATTATCCCCAAACTTCCTTCAGAGCCAAGAATTACCTGTCATTAGTAAAATAGTTAGATTTTGCGGACTTTGACAGGCAGACAATAGACAAGCGTTGGACTAATTTAAACTAGCTAATTATATATTTTTAAGTTATTTGGTAACAACAAAAACAGAAAACTAAATATTGACTGAGTTTTCTAATAAAGAGTAAAATAAAGTATTAAGTAAAATTTAAACAATTTAAAGCCTTAATTACATGATGGATGTCAGGTCCTGCGGACATTCGTGGAACTTTACAATGTTTTTGTAGAATGCCGGAAGGAGTGACGAGTTTTGCATGGACAAGAAGATCTTCGATATTTCCGTAAGTGTTCTTCTTCATCCCTGAAGCACGAGTGGCAACCCAACCACCCAAACTGAAAAAAAAATGAAAATTAATTTGAATAGTTTTTAAAGTTCACAAATAATTTTGTAACTTTGTTAATCAAAGATAAAGATAAATCAAAGCAGTCGAAGCCTAAACTAACAGTTAAAAATATCAAAATATCAAAAAAACTGTTTACTATTTATAACGTTAAATCATAGAATTTTTCGAGGAAAACGTTATAAAACTTGATGCCATTTTTTTTAACTCTAAAATAATTAATAGGTATTTTATCAATTTTGTTAAATTGTTTACTTGTTTGGTATTATTATTTGGTATCTATATTGTGGAAGATTTTAAACAAACACTACATTTGAAAAATGATTATTAAAACGCGTGAATTATCTACCTCGAAAATTCGAAAGAGTCAGGTTCGTGTCCCGTTGTAAATCCTTTTGTTCTCAATTGCTCTTCAAAATCTTGTCCAATTATTCCAGCTTCCGCGCAACACGTCAAATTTGACTCGTCAATCCATAAAATTCGGTTCTGTAAGATAAAACAATTTTCCTTTCAATATATAGATACAATCAGATAAATATATCGAGTAAAAATGATCTATAAGTTACAGAGCAGACTATAATCTTCATTTTCCAAAATTTTCTCAAATTCTCACCATTTGCGACATATCCACGCTGACAATTGTTCTCATTTCATTCTCTGGACAACTCAAGGCCCCACTCACACTCGTCCCACCACCAAAAGGGATCAATACTAGCGACCGATCCTTCGCCAGCTGGACAATGTCCTCTACTTGACGCTCCGAGGATGGCCAAAGGACAAGATCTGGAATTCGGGGGAAATGTCCATTTCGGAGTCCAAAAATGTCATGAAGGGTGTGGCCATGAGAGCGGAACAGTCGATCTGCCCCGTCGGTAGAATAATCGACGCCCAACGCCACGATTTTCGACATAACTTCATCGTTTAGATTCGGCGGAGGGAATGAGGACGACGGAGGTTCAGGGATAGACTCTACTTTGGCGCTAAAGTCGCCGCCAAGGCGGTCACGAACCCATGACGTGAAATAAGGGAGGACAAGGTTCCCCAAGGGATAGCGGTCACCGGTGAACACAAGGGCGGCGTCCGATTCACGAAATACGAAACCAGAATCACGGTAACCCCAACCGTTCCATTTTAACATTTCTTGGCTATGGTAGAAATTTAAAAAAAATGTTATTATTAGTATAATTAGTATTAATTAACATCTTTAGATAGTTAAAATTGCGAAAAGTGAGTTGAGGAATTGAGAAAGTCAATAGAAAATGTGATCCAGTTAATTTAGATCATCCAATCATCCAAATAACTACCCAAAAAATTAGAATTTAGAATTTAAGAAAAAATAGAAAAACCTTCAGCAGTTCTAGCTAAATTAATAATTAATCATCCAATTTTTAACACCTTGAATGAGAATAATTAAAATATTTCAGCTTTAACATACCGTTTTTTAGGAATGACTCGACCCTGCGCTTCTCTCCCTTCGGCCACCGCCGCCGCCAACAACTGTTCGTTAATTTCTGGGCGTGTAGCGGCGTCCCGCGACGTCAAATTTTCGCCTAACGACATTATTTTGAGATCCGACCAAGATAACTGGATTTGACTAGATTCTTTATAATGCACCACCCTAAATAATATACAGAAAAGTTAATTGTTACTTAAATGTCACATATCTGTCAAATTTTGCCAATTTAAAACAGTCGGAAGAGTCCTCACCTTTTCAAAGCCTTTTGAACTTTCCCCGTTCCCGCGTGATTCTTGAGACATAATTGACATAAAAGTTTCCATTTATTCCAAAAAATTGAAAATTTTTCTTGCCGTTTTTTGCAATTATTAGCAAATAATTTACCGGAAGCCAATATGAAACTTTCAAACGATATGAAGGACGTCAAAATCTGCATAAAATGCCACCCAAAATGTAAGTTTTGAACCTATTTTCTTTCAAAATCTCCAAAATACTTGACTAACAATTAATTATTTAGTGAATCCCGAGGAATTGCAAAAAAGTTTGGAGACGACGACGCGAATTTCGGTGGAAATGGTGCCCATTGTTAGCGAATGTTACGACGCGATAAACACGGCGCGGCATCGCTTCAGTCTGGGGCAGGAAGTGGAAAAATCCTTGGAAGAATTGTTTGAATGGCTGGAAACAGCTCGATTTGAAGAACAAGGGGAGGGTGACAAAGTAAACAACTGTAAAAGTTGCACCGAAAGCAAATGTAATCCTAATTGTTCGATTCCAGACTAAAATTTATGATAACATTACTTTTATTCATTCTATTACGTTGATAATTATTACATTGCGGACAATACATTTTTTGAAATTTATATTTTGAATGAAAATGATTAACTATTTTAAATAAGTCCATAATTAATGAAATTGGTGCAGAGCAGCTATAATTTCTCAAAAAGTTAGTTTAAACTTTTAGAAAACAAATGATATATTTTAAAACTTCAAATTAAATAATGATTAGTAATAACCGATTTACCTAACCCCTTTTTTGTATAATTCCAGGTTTGGTCCAAGAGATAGAGACAAACTGCATGGACTTCTACGTGAAAAGGTTGGCGGAACTCTTGTTCCAAGCCCAAATGAAGTTTGCTGTTTTCAAATCTGAAGTAGACCCAGAAGACAACGCTCGAGAAAATGCTCTGGCCGAACGAGAAAAAGAAGTTACGAAACGGGAAGCGAAAGTGTTGAAAGCGGAACAGGAGATTAAAGAAAAAATGAAGCAAATGAAAACACAGGCGCAGTCCCATTTGGATTCTGACGAAGACGAGGGCCCTGACGCCGAATTAAACCGTTATTTAGGTGGCTCTAAGATAATGACAGAGGAAGTGGCCCTGAAGGACAAACTAGAAACGAAGGCTGCTGAGTTGGAGTATAAGAAGCAACATCTTTACAAAAAGGAAGAGGAACTCATGGAGAAAGAAGAAGAGCTGGAGAAAAAATTGAAAGAGAAGATGAAAAATGAAAAAGAGCTCAAAGATCAAAGGGGTTAGTGAGAAATTTTATTTTCAATTTCCAAAATGCTATAAAGTAAAAATTGTAGATTTACAAAATATGTTAAATTTTCAATATTCTACAATTAATTTCCCAGCTTTAATTTATAATCAATTTCCATACGCGTTAACATGCTTCCAACTTCTCCAAATCGAAGTTATTTATTTCAAAATATTATTATTCAAAATTCTTCAATGGTCAAACAAAACAAAAGCATCAGCTTCCAAATTTTAACCAACCAAAGTTATTTCGTTTTAAATAGTTTTAATTTGCAGCTTTAATCAAGTCCATGGATGAATTGAATGCCAGGATAATCACCAGCATTAAGACAGGCATTAAAAGCTTCCACATTCTAAAAAAACAAACACCACGCCGAGTCCCCGACTTTATTCCTAATGGTTACGAGGTCCCCAACCCTCCATTCAAAGAAAGCAATGTGACCCAAACCAAGTTTCAAGTGTTAGACCCCATTTGCACCAAAGTGAAGAAAACCGAGAACGATATTGACTCTTTGATAAGAGAACACCAGCAAATGCAAGGAATCAAAAAAGTTGAAGATATGAAAAGAGAGCATCTTAAAAATTGGTAAACAAGTGAATTTGTTTTAAGAGTTTATTTGTTTTGTATTTTTTGAGTTTGAGGTCTGATTGTATCTTGTTAGGTTGAAGGATCAGCATTAACCAATTTTTGTGATTATTTGTATGTGATTGATTAATACGTTTTTTGAGATAGCTTGTTAATTAAAATGTATGCGTTTAGTTTTAAGGTGTAAAAAAATAAATAAATTGCAACTTATTTTTTAAACTTCTTACAATACATAAACGAAATGAACTAAAATATAAGGATTTCCACGATCTTCAAAGTCATATTGAAAACTCTTCGAGTTGCATTGTCCCATATTCTTACGGCCTTTACCACTTTTATTTAACAATACCAGACAGACAGAAATTAGCGAAACTATTTAAAACTATAGTTGTAAAACAATGTAATCGAGTGATGGAATTTTGAAGAGAACTTTTATTTGCTGATGGAGAAATGGAAATTATAAAGCGTGACTTCAAAAGATTAAAAGGCCATTCTTTGCTAACTGAAGCTTGAAAATTTAGCTGCAGGGCTTTTGGCCTTTTTTGGAAAGATTTCTTTTCGCATCTGCTCTTAGTTTGATATAATTTAAGCTACAATTTTGTAAATTAAGTAAGAATTCTGAATATCCAATTTAAGTATTAATACTATTAAAAAGTATACAAAATAAAGCAGGGAAAATATCGATCCGTTCTCATTCTTTTCATGAAACATCTGAAAAGTGGCGATTAAATAGTGAATGCAAGCTATCTACTTGTGAACAGCCGAAATTATTTTATTTGTTTGTTTAATTTAAAACTGAACAAGGTGTTAGTTAATTAAATGTGTTACAAAGTTACAGCTTATGTATGAGTTTAACATTTTTGAACAACTCTCACGAGGATATTTTATTTTGCAAAAACCTGAAAAAACAGGTAACTGAATTTAATATTTTAGATTTTTTAGTAAATCATTTTAGAAAGTAGGTAACCAAATCTTTAAGAATTATTTACAATTTTCTCCTGTTAAAATTTTACAATTTTGACCCAGTCAAAAGTTAACATGTTGTTTTGAAAAACGTCAAAGTTGAAAGTAAGTTGAAAGCTTCAAACAGATAAATAATTTTAAAATTGACAAAGTGCTAGTTAATTAAATACGAAATATTTATGGAATTATCTTTGTGCATGAATTTTGACTTCTTTTACTTTATTGACATCAAGTACTTGATACCTCAATTATATATCTGTACAATATGCCGTAATTAGCATTGCAGTAATTTGAGATACAAAATTCTGTAAAATACGCTATTTACCAGAACCATAAATATTTTTTAATGAAATTGCCAAACAATTAAATTGACGGAGAAAAATTAATATTTTTGCATAAGGCATATTTTTGCCGATGCACCTTCAAATTTTGAAATCATATATTTCAAATGCAATTTTATGCATGCATGGTTTTTATGTCTCAAACTTTTGCATGAGAGTTTTATCTTAGTTTAAAATAATAGATCGTTGTCTAAAACTTAGTTTAGATTCTATTATAGTTTTATAATGCTAAGCTATCATTGACAAAATGTCTCAAAACCGTTTAAACAATTTTATGATTTTTACATTCCAAAATAAATATCGCAGCCTTCTAAACGAAAACAAATAATTATTTATGAAATCACGACTTTTCCATTAAAAACAAACAACAGCTAAGTTTAACGTTTACATGAATTTAATCAAGTTGTTATTTACCTACATTAAATTCATGTAGTGAAAGATCAAGGTCGTCTTGTTAAAATGATTTCCAGTTCTTCCAGTTTATACTCTGTAATACATAAACTAAATTTAAATTTATCTCATGTCAGATGGAGATAAGGAAAGCTCAAAGTAGTTGCCAATTTTAAGTCATAAGTGGACATGGGAGAAAAGCGACAAAAGGGACCATTCTATCTGGGGTTTGACCTGAGTACTCAATCGGTAAGGTGTTCATGCTTTAGTTAAGTTAATTACTCAATTAACAAATTAATTTATTTCAGGTGAAAGCGGTGTTAACAAATGAAGAGTTGGAAATTGTTCATGAAGTTGGTGTCAAGTTTGACATCGATCTTCCAGAATTTCAGTAAGTTTTAAGCTGTTAAATGTGTAGCTTTCGTAATCGACTAATGAAAACATCACCAATGAATTCGAAAAGTTTGAGATATGATTTTGCCATTAGCTCGCCATATATATGTACTTCAATACTTGACGAGCTATTACTCTGCTTTTGCTTGACCATGTCTGTCCGTCCGTCTGTCTGACTGTCACGCATAGTGATAATAGTGATACAATGGATTTTTGCGCATAAAAAAATGTATGGAATTCAATGATGGTTTTCACAACAATACAATTTTTGACATACGAAACAAATAAGAGATTGCAATATGCTTTCAACGTTTGACGTTATAAAAGGCTAAATTTTCTTGAAGCAATTCAATCCAACTCAAAATTTTCCAAATTTAGCACTTCCGGTGGCGTCGTCCGATCCGATACTAATTCCAAAGTTGTCACGGTTCCTCCAATAATGTGGGTTAAGGCCATTGACCTCGTGATGGAAAAACTGCGATTATGCGAACCGGAAATTGAATTTGGCGCCATTGTTGGAATTTCTGGCGCAGGACAACAACATGGAAGCGTTTATTGGAAACGTGGCTCAAAAGAAACACTCAAAAGTTTGGACCCAGATAAATTTCTACATGAACAACTCGCATTCGCTTTTTCAGTTCAGGATTCGCCAATTTGGATGGATTCTAGTACAACGGAATATTGTGAGGAGCTAGAAAATTTTGTTGGGGGTCCAGAGGTAACATTTATTAGTGATTGCAAGTGGTTCTAATTGAGTTTTAACTAAAGAGATTCCATTGTTTGGAATAATTTGGATATCTTCGAAAGTTGTAAAGTGTCCGTGTTTTTATTTCAATGTGGAGTTATCAGCAAGAAAATTCGAGTTGCAACGGAACGAAACATCTCAAAGTTTTGTTTGTTAGAATTCAATAAATTTGCACTAAACAATCGTCAGTTAATTTAGTAAAAAACCACCCTGTATATGCAGGGAATTATATGATTTTGAAAATGTTTAGTGTCTTTCAGGAATTGGCGAGAATAACTGGGTCGAGGGCTTACGAGAGATTTACGGGAAGCCAAATCGCAAAAATATTTCATACAAGAAGGGAAGCTTATAATGCCACCGATGTAAGAAATTTCTAAACCCGTAATTTTGCGAAAAATTGAGTTAATTTTCAAAATTTCAGAGAATTTCTTTAGTCTCTTCCTTCCTGGCCTCGATTTTCCTGGGTGATTATGCCCCCATCGATTACTCAGATGGAAGTGGCATGAATTTGCTTGATCTGGGCTCAAAGAATTGGTCGTCGCGATGCCTTCAAGGCATCACTTCTTCAGAGCCTGACGTGACCTCTGACCTTGAAGTCAAGTTGGGGCCTCCCTTTCCTTGCGAGTCGATAATTGGAAAAATATCCCATTATTTTGTGGAACGATATGGATTTAGCGAAGATTGCAATGTGGTCGCTTTTACAGGAGACAATCCAAGCTCTTTTGCAGGTTCTATAATTTTTTTCCTATTTCTTTTTTCAAATAGCTACATATTTATTGTCTACTTTACGAAGCTTATTTTTACATCAACTCTTAAACTTTTGACCTATTGACCTGAAACTTATATACATTCATTAGGTAAAAAAAACTTTTTTTGATACAAATTTAAAATAATTTTAAAATTTCAGCGATGGGTCTTGGTCCGAACGACATTGCCGTCAGTTTGGGGACATCTGACACTTTATTTTTATCCCTCTCATCTCTTCCTTCTGTGGGCTTTGGGGAAGGACACATTTTCGTCAATCCCCTGGCATCCAAGGATCACTACATGGCGTTGCTGTGCTTCAAAAATGGCTCACTAACAAGGGAAAGAATTCGTCGGGATTTTGCGGACGGGAGTTGGGGGATTTTTAATGAACTTTTAGATTCAACTCCACGAGGAAATTTTGGAAATATAGGATTTTATTTCGACCTCTGGGAAATTATCCCAAAAATTAAAAGTTAGTTGACGTTTAGTCGATTATATATTTAGGAAGATTTTTGAAAAACTTTGAAAAGTTTTTACAGATTCTAATAATTGAATGGGTTTAAAAATTTTAGAGTGTCTTTCAGAACTAATTGTGACATGAAAAACCTAATTAATTTAAATTCTTAAACTTGAGATTTCTAAATAGCAGTTTAAAGGATTATTTTGGATCTTTTTTTAAACAAAATTCTAAAAACATTTTTGAACAGGTTTGAAAATTCAGAAAGATTTGTAATACAAATTTTGTATCACTTTTTGAGATTTCTCATTTTATCATTTCAGCATTTAAAAAATAATGTGAATGTTTTGTTTATCAGCTTTAAAAGATTTTAAAGTATTTGCGAGTGTTTTCCCTAAATTATTTTTTTTCAGACGGCGACCACAAATTCAACAAAGCCGGAGTCAAGCTATCAAAATTCACTTCCAACGAAGTGGAAGTTCGTGCCCTTGTCGAAGGACAGTTTCTTGCTCGAAGACTTCACGCGGAGAAAATCGGATGCAAAATTAGTAACTAAAAACTTTTAAAAAAGAAACAAGGCTAAAAAGAAAGTAATTTTCGAATATTTCAGCTCCTGAAACCAAAATTTTGGCCACGGGAGGAGCTTCGGCGAATCACAAAATTTTACAAGTACTGTCTGATGTCTTCAACGCTCCTGTTTATATTCAGGTAAAATTACTCAAGGGATTTAACGACATGCAGCTCTTCTGAGGTGATATGATACTAAAGAAAACGTCCGACAGATATAAATAACAGACAGATAGTACCTCCAAATTGTTTGACCACTCTAACAAGTGACAACAAGTCTATTCTTCTAAGAATAAATAGTAGAAAGTAAACTGTTCACAAACTAAATATACAGAGTGGTTTAGAGATCAGTAAATTTTGACTATAAGTGACTCTCAAATTTTGGCATTTACAGGACGACGCGAATTCTGCGGATTTGGGAGCTTGTTATAGAGTGAAGCACGCCTTGGATCAAGCCCAAAATTCAAGCTCAGGCTTTGAGCCGCTAATTAGAGCAGCTTATAAACTTGTTTGTGAGCCGGCAAAAGACGCCAAAGAGGTAACAATTGATCAATTTATGGCACAGTATGTAAATACACATCATTCTGTTTGCATTATTACGTTGCAATTTCTTAAAGCTTCATTTCCTTTTCCACTTCATTTCTTATTCGTTATTAATCTAATTTTCAGATATACGATAAACTGCTTGCGCGTTACGCAATTTTGGAACACAGCATCTTAAATTTAAATAACTCACAATAGTATTTATTGTGTTATTCTAAATGTTGAATGTGGTAGTACATAATCATATGATTAATGCTAACAAGGCAGTGTCAACTATACCAATTAAGTACAAATAGTCTTGAAATAAATAAAACTTGTATAAATAAACTTTTGAATAAATGAAAGATTAATTTTTAGAGATTTGAATTTTTCGCTTTTTTCAAGATGAAGAGGACGAAGAACTTGAGGACGTTGATGATGACGAACTAGACGATGAGCGAATTTGTCTGAAAATGAATGAAAATTAAAAATTAGCATTTACTAGGGAGAAACTAAAAAAACTTACCCACGCCGTCGACTACTTTTTCGAACCTTTTCTGCAGATTTTTTTTCAATCTTTTTCTTGAACTTTTGGGGTTTTTTCTCTGACGACTTTTCCCATTCTTTTTCCGTCCCTGGAGGAAATGTTCTTGATTTTGACCTTCGAGAACGTTCTCGTGACCTTCGAGAACGTCCAGGTGACCTTGTAGATGATCTTGAAAGCGTGCGGCGATATGGTCTTGGTGGCGAACGGGATCTTGATCGCGATTGATCCGAATTTTGATTCATATTCCTTGTATTAAACGTATTTTTCACAGGAGTTCTACCATGACGAAAAAAATCTCCGTTTATTGCTCGTCGTGGATCTCGAACATCACTAGAAAATTAAAAATAAACACAATGAGCCTTTTGCTAAATACATTTTAATAAATTATTAAACTTGCCGAAACAGATTTTCCTCATGATCAAATAGCACTACGCGTCTAATTCGAACGATGGGCGATTTGTTGGATCTCCTATATGTCCGTCGTCGTCGTACTCCATTACGATCTATTGACCACGAGCGCGAACGTCTGGCTCGTCGTTGCTCAGAAGTGGACCGAGATCTGGTTCGAATTCGACGGCCTCGTCGTTCTCTCGAGTCGGAGCGAGATTGAGCTCGGCGCCTTTCTTGAGAGTTTGAACTTGAGCGCCGACGCCGACTTTTGCGTCCATCGTGGGAGCGTGATCTTGATCGACGTCGATTGTGGGAGCGTGATCTTGATCGACGTCGATTGTGTGAGCGTGATCTTGATCGACGTCGATTGTGTGAGCGTGATCTTGATCGTGATCGGCGACTTGTCTTTTGAGGACTGCGCCGAGATGGAATCGAGCCCTGGTGGAATTTCTTTTCAGTCATCGCTTTGTGCCGTGTTGCATCTTTCGACCTGTCAAATGGATTAAAAGTATTAAAACAACTAAAAATTAATGAATTAACATTAATTAAAGTTAAAAACTCGCCCAATAATTATTGTTGAACTTATTCTTGGACTTTGATTGATTTTTCGTTTTTCCTCCGAAATTTCGCCATCTTCCATCTCTGATGTGGCGACTGGCGTTGGCGTCGGCTTTGGTGACAAGCTCCAATACCGTCGGTGAACCGCGGACATGAACTCTTCTTCTTCGTCACTTGAGCTGGCGTGGTGTCGTGAACGGTCATACTTCGTCCACGACATTTTCGATCAAGTCATGAGCTCGTGTGGACTCACAAGCAGTTAAAACAATTACAAGTTTTGATTTGAATTAGTTAAATAAATTATTTTGGAGGAGCACGAAATAAAAGTAAAACCATTTGATATAAATGTTTTAATTGCGCATTGCGCTGGGAATCCCAGCCTGGGATAATTTTGATTTGCCAATGAGCTAATTAAACTGGGTAACCTGAGAATTCTTAATCGGAAATTTGATCCACTTGGAAGTGCTTTATTTTGTCTGGTGATACATTCCATCGTTTCATCAATTAATTCTGAGTTAAACATCTG
>JAQIXN010000618.1:0-32646 GCA_034698145.1 Proisotoma minuta
TGACTACAGATCTCTGTATGATTCCGACAGAAACCTGTACCTACAGATTTCTGCAGAAAACTACAGAAAACTGTATATGTAGTTGATCCTGACTGCACTTACAAGGAATAGGGACTCGAAACCACTGAGAATTTCTTACAATGTTCCATTTTTCTGCAGTATTTGAAGGATGCCCACTTTCATAGACCCCAGCCATTGTTAAAATACCACAAAATATCCAACATATAATAATAGCCAAAAGAACGGGAGATAGCTGGAACATTGGATACCGAACTGGCCCAGTTCTCTTTTCGTTTAACGTAAATGGAATTGGAATCTTTATGTTCCGCATATATTGTGAAAGGATGATGATAATTACAATGGTAAGAATAGAAATTGTCCAATCCTTTGAAGTGAATCTTGTTGTGGCGTTAAATAATGATAGCCCAATCGTTATCACAGCACTAGACAGAGTTATTGGTGTAATTCGCTGCATAATATAGCCAAAGATTCCTTTTAAAAATAATTGATTTTGAATCTTATTATATTTCATAAACTATAATAATCAAAATTTGATTTCAATTACCAAAAAATCCCAAAAACATTTGAAAAAAAGATGCCATTATTATTGCCCCTTGAATTTCACGCATCCTTCTTTGCCATTTTTCAGTGCTATCCACATTTTCATTTTCATGAAGCTCACATTTCCATTGTTCTCCGTCCAAAATAGAAATTGCAGAGAGAATGAACGCAAAACTACCTCCTTGAATCACTGGCAATCGGACACCAAACGTTGTTTGCAGAATAGTCACAATTCCAGACACTACAAGACTTTAAATTTAAGCAAAAATACCTTATCATTGAAAAGGTATAATATGTACCAAACAGATATGTAGAAATTATATTTCCCATATTTGGATCATCGGGCTTCATACACATCTTTGGCATGAGGACTAAAGGAATACTCAAAGTAGCTCCAGCCATCATTAGATAGTGTTGAAATCCAAGGAAAATTGTGAGATACCAATTTGGAACGTCATCAATCTCAAAGAGCATTTTTCTTTCAGATTCATTTTTGTATTCTTCATTTTCGGGAAGCATGGCTGTCGCTGCTATGCTGCTATTTATGTGATGTTCAGAAGTAATTGGCGTTGGTTTGAGCTCATTTATTTCATCAATACCTACATATATGAAATGCTATTTATGCTATTCAATAAAATTCCAAGAACTTGAATAAGAGTTTAATTACATACCATCACGTTGTGATTCTATGTTACTATCCAAATTCAAGACAGCTTCTACGTTTGCATAATCAACAATTGCTGCTTCTCCATCCTTTGCTAATCTTGATCTTAACATGGTATTCGGATCTTGATTGTCCGTTTCAGAGTTAACGTATACGTTTTGAACCATTTTTTAAATTTCTTGACAAAATTTTGACAAAATGTTTGGAAGGTCAATAATTTGACTAAAGCATTCTGTAAAATATTTTTGTTTAAATTTTGTATTTGTTAAAAATACATGTTTTGACAAATAAGGATAAATTTGGTTATTGAGGTTTCCGTCAAATTTATCCAGCCAATGTTAAATGTAAAAAACAGATGAGTATAAGTCATTTTTGTCAATGTTTGCATGTCCAATGTTTAATAGTTTTTACATAATCTTTGCTGCCAAATATGGGAGGTATTAGATATAGCATTATTCAAAACCAGATTTACCAGATATATCAAGTTTGCTAATAGTAAGCAAAGCATAAAAAGGAAAACGACGAAACTTTAAGTTGCAAGAATTAGCTATCGTGTTCATTGGTTCCATTTTCTCCTTGTCATCTAATGCATGCAGGCAAATCATTTTTATAACAATCTTAATTCTCGGAACAAACTAGCTAAATATACGCCTATATAATTTTGTCTTTTTATTCAATCCACCAAGTGAAAGGGTTAAATAACACTTCAGCTGGCTGCAGAAGTGTACATATAATAAACTACTCTAATTTGTTTTTCCACGAACTAATCTATCCTGCTCAACTGGATTCAGTTGTAGTTGACAAATAAATATAAGTAGTTTGATCATAGTTTATAACACTCTTACAATTTTCTCAAACATAAAATTTAATAAAAATGGATAAAATTCCAACCGTTGATTTCTCAAACTTGTGCAAATCTATTCCTTCAGAAGATGAATGGAAAGAAGCTGCATCCAATGTATTCCAAGCCCTTAGTGGTATTGGATTCGTGTATTTAACAAATCACGGAGTTCCGATGGACATTGTAAGAAGCTTATTAATATTTTTCATTAATTTAATAAAATACAATAAATCATTTTCGGTGTAGATTAATGCAGCATTTGAAGAAAGTCGAAAATTCTTTGAGCTTCCAATCGACCAAAAAATGAAAAGCTTAAAGGACATTTCCAAAAGTTTTAATGGATTTGCTGCTCTAGGACAAGAGTCGTGCGTAATAATTAAGTTAAAAGACAATTTTTCATCTCATATATCTTTAGGCTACATCCCGACGCAACTTTTGAGCTTCGAGAAAGTTATGATATTTGTGGAAACTTGCGCTATTTTCCTGATACAATTTGTCCAAAATTTGGAAGTAGTATGGAAGCATTAGAAGAAGCTAGCAAACCTCTCATAAAAAATCTTCTCCGCGTTATGGCCATATCTCTGTCTCTTGATGACAAAGAGTTTATTGTAAATCGAACTAAAAATTTGGATGACATTAACATTCCATCATATACAACAGTGCGATCGCTTTACTATCCTCCAACGTGGAATAGAAACATTTCTGCTGGAACTGTACGTTGTGGAGATCACTCGGATTATGGGTTAGAATACATGTAGATTGAAATTGAACGTTCAAGCTCAAATTTTATGAATTTGCGTCTCTGTATGTAGTACGCTAACTCTGCTATTCCAAGACAATATTGGGGGTCTAGAAGTGAAAGCAGTGGATGGAAATTGGGTCACTGCAAACCCCATTCCAAATACAATACTGGTGAACACGGGAGATTTATTGGAATTTTGGTAATCCATTCATAAGACAAATAAATATTGCCTATATGTAGTTATAAATGTGTCAAATAGCATACCCGAATAACATAAAAGAAGTCGAGTTACTGCAGCTATATTATATTTTTTAATGATTCCCGGAAAGATTCCCTATTTTTTTGGTCTTTTGATGGATATGCAGATTGATTGATCTATTAGCACTTTGATGAAAACTCTAATTTTTATAATATTTATTTTGTAGGTCGGGAGGCTTGTTTCCTGCTACGGTAGATTCTTTAAATTTACTTAATAAAACTTGCATAATAATATTCAATTTGATTCAATGAAAATCATTCTAAATTCTAACTATGTAGCATCACCGTGTACTTATACCAGAGACTGAATTGAGACAAAAATCCGCAAGACAGTCGATAACATTTTTTGTCCATCCAGATGATGAAGTAATGATTCAGCCTCTCAAAACGACGGAAGAAAACAAAAATTTTCAACCAGTTACTGCGAAACAACATGCTGAAATGAGACTAAATGCGAGCTATAATTACTAGATTTATAAGCTACTCTTGTCTATAATCATGTTAAAACTTGTTTAATAAAACAAAATTATGTACTATAACTAAATCTTTTAACACTTTCCCCAATCGCTGCATTTTCCATATTGAGACCCTGTTTGCCGACAACAAAAGCCAGAACAGCAAGAATCAATTATTGCCCACTCTTCATCTTCGTGACATCCATATTTGTTATTTTCTGAACACACTAGATCCAACTGAACAGAGTCCTACACAATTATTGTTAATTAGGAATAATGATGTTATACAAATTTAAACTGTACCTTTTTGGCTTCTAATAAAACTTCATTTGACGGCTTGCAATGGACAATCTCACCTAATCCAAGAATTAAAATCCCAACTACGAATGCACACTTTAAAACTACTACTTTTGAAAACATTTTAAGCTATATAATTTGATTTTGAAAATGATTTTTACAATTAAAGTTAGCCAAGTGGAATATAATGAAGATGAGCGATTTTGAGACAATTTATAGTGCCAGGAACTTGTTGATATTTCTGAACAACAAACACGTAAATATTTAAATGGCCTAATAAATTGCATTCTGCGTAATAATCAATAATTTTTTTAAACTATTTATGTGACAATTTGCCAAGAATGTTTGTTTTATACATACATATAAATAAAACACCCACATGGATATTTTAATCGAATAAATATTGATAGTTTTTGGAAAATATCATATGAATAATGTAGTTCATTTTATTTGTTAAAAGTTTTGGAGAAAGAAAAGGTTATTGTTCGAAGGAAATCTGTATCTATTTATGACAATCCAAACCACTAATCCGACCTCTGTCAATGCTTATATATGCTTTTCTTGGCTTTAAAAAAATCCATGATATATTTAACAATGAATCAAAGCAAAAAATGTAGCTAACCCTTTTTAAGAGCAAAAGGTACCAATCAGGTAAAAAACAGTTAGTTGGCGTAGATTGTTACACAAAAATAAGGAACGTTATCATAATTGAATCTCAAGTGGTTTAATAATACTTCAAAAGTCGGTTGTATGTTGCAATCAAAAATATAGATTAACAATTTAAGTATGATGACTAATAGCCTGTGACATATAAACGCTGTAGTTTGTGATTAATTGTTACACTTTAACTTTTGGTCGCTTTTTGTATTGTCCAAAGTTGAACCTTGAAGAGAAAGAAAAGAAACGCATCTAAAATGCAATTTTCAAGCAAATTCTTGTTCGGAATTTGTTGTCTCATTTGTGCCTCTGATTTTTCCAAAGGAAATACAGGTCTTATATTAATAAAACTGTTTAATACAAATATTTTTATAAAATAGTAATGTACATAAATTACATTTTTAGATGATGACAACAAGCTGAGACTCCAAACCGAGTTCTCATCCCTTTTTTCTCCCGATATTTCTCCAAAAGATGAAAGTCAAGTTTCTCTTGCAATGAATAGCTTGTCGGCTTCTCAAGCTCAAAGATATGCTAACGTCTTAAAATTGCTACCAAACGATCAACCTTTTCTGTTTATGAATAAACCCCACAAATCAGCCTTTAACAATTTGTTGGAAATATTCAGAGGTAAATGCACACTTAAAAAAATATTTACAAGAACAATATATTTTGTACATAAAAAAGTTAAATTATAAATAACAAATCATGTAGAATGCCCAACCGAATCTGACTTATTGACTACGGCAAGAATTCTGAGAGACGATCCCAAATTAAACAAGAAATTATGGGTGGCATCCTTTATTGCAGCAACTTTGGATAGGAAAGAATTTCGTGAATTGACGCGTCCTCATTTAATGTGGCTTTTCCCTGATGCTATAATCGCTCCTCGTGATAACAAGGTGAAAAAAATAGCAAATAAAGTATCATATGGGTATTGATAAAGTTGTTCATGAATTTAATATTTTGATAGGCATGTGTCCCTGTTGATGAGACGGTTGGAATTGAAAATGGTTTAGAAAATCGTCTCTGGTACGCATTACGATATGATTCATACTTTTCTTTAAAGTAATTAATTATATGTACAGGTACTTTCGGGAAGATTTCCTGGCAAATGCACAGCATCTATTTTGGCATCTTTCGCATGACCATAAAATAACCACTCCAATCAGGGGAGATAGAGAGGGAGAGCTATTTTATTATTTTCATCAAAATATCCTTGCCAGGTTTATAAAATATGCACTATATAATTACTTTCCTGTACAATAACACGAATAATTTCGTTCATATTTGTAAATGCAATATAATAAATTTTAAGGTATGACGCAGAGCGACTCTCAAATGGACTGGCTCGAACTACGCCTTTAAATTATCAAGAAAGGGCTGTCGTGAATCTCGGGTACAACCCACATTTGATGGACCCTGTTACACGCTTCAAATACAATCCTAGGCCGGCCGGCACAATATTAACTGGAGTATCGACGAATGTACAGTTTGCATCAATCCTTAGAAGGGACATTGAATCCAGATTTCTTCTTGCCGGAAATGGAAGCCTTGTCTCTCTTCAAAATATTAAGGGCGTGGACTTTCTTGGAGATCTTATAGAAGCAAGTCTAAAAAGTTTGAATACAAATCGATATTCCAGCCAAGGAATTCACAATACAGGGCATGGTCATTTGTCAGTCTTATCACACCAAGACTTTGAACAACCCAAACCGGTACAATAATCGATAGATTGTTAATTGACTGTTAATTTGGCATTTTTTTCAAATGTTAAGGAAATGGGAGTCATGTTAAATCCTAGCGTCAGTATGCGCGATCCGATTTTTTATCAGTGGCATAAATATATTGATGACATCTTTTATAGACAAAATGTCTTGTTACCTCCCTATACTTTGAGAGGGGTAAGAAATGAAGATGGAAAACATTGCTTCTAAACGAGCTTTTATGTTTTAAAAAATGTTGATTATAGGGAGAATTTCCACTTCTTTGGGATGGAGTATCTGTTGAAAGCATATCCGTAAACTTTGTCGATAAGACTAAACAACAAGTGCCGAATGTTTTGACTACAAATTTTAAAACTATTAATGTGGCACTGCCAATTACACAAGACATATTTTTATCCAATGAAACCATTGATTACTGCATGAAACGTTTGGAATATGAAGAATTTGCTTACACCATTGGAATTGTGAGTAGAGAAAGTAAATCCAACATCAGAGTGTTCAAACTGTTCAACTTAATTAATTGATTTTTTTCAGATGAAAGGACATTCTGGTAGACAGAAAGCTACAGTGAGGATTTTTATGGCACCCCGATACAATGAAGCCGGTCAACGGTTTTCTCTCATGGAACAAAATCGATTGTTCTTTGCAATGGATGTATTTACAGTTGATTTGTCACTCGGATATAATTCCATATCAAGAAAATCTTCAGAATCAACGCTTCTTTTACACTGGACACTTGAAAATTGGATGGATTCCCCACCAAGCTTTGAGTCGCCAAATTGCGGCTGTGGTTGGCCCAATAATCTCCTTCTCCCCAAAGGAACGACAACAGGAATGTGGTTCGATCTGTTTGTAATGACCACAGACGCTGCAGTTGATACTCCTATTCAGAACTTACAAAATGTATGTATACTTGCATAATACTAATTCAAGGTCTACAAAAATCTAATATGTTTTTTGCAATTTTTAACAAAAGGGGGAAGATGGATGCAAAATGGGTCAGATATTTTGTGGAGTTGAAGATGCCAAATATCCTGATGTTAGACCAATGGGATTTCCTTTGGATCGTCGTCCTTTAGTGGTTCCAACTCCAGGGGGAGGCTCCAGATACGTAGATGATTTAGATGAATTAGTGAGTTTCCTTCCCAATGCAGCTACAATTCAAGTAACAATACGACATGAGCAGTAAATAAAAATTGTTCAAGTAGTTTCACAAATTTATTGCTAACAATAAAATGCTAATTTATTACTGCATCAAATAATTATTCTGTATAATCATCATTACATGCACTAAGATGTGTGGGTACATCAGGAAAGAATAAATGGGGATCAAGTACTCTGTCCAGAAATTCTGAAACATTGACTCGGTCACAATAAGGATCGTTTCCCAAGTATTGATCAACCTGTTGTTGATTAATTTGTACACTTTGTAACTCAAGTCTGCAGAAATAATTTTTTACCTGTTGTTGATATTGCCATTGCATGACAAAAAACGAAAACGAAACTCCGAGAGCCTATATATGTGGAGTTGAATATATAATCTTATCTTTTCTTTCTTAGGATTAAATCTTACAACAAGCATAAACGTTTTTGAATAATAAACAAACTCCCAACCAACTAATCCCATTCCCAACTCATCGTGAGATCCCATTAAACTTAACTGAAGACTTAGCATCTGTAATTAACAAACAATTGATATAGTTCAAGCATAACCTTAAAATACAAACATACAAACCACAACTCCTGATCAGCTTTTTTGGTCAAAACACCTTTCTCACGGACAACATCAAAACACCCTGTTGCCTGAAATTGCATTTCTTTTTTAGCCAACCGAATAAGAATTTCATAAAATGTGCTCCTATACTGTCTCGTTAATTTTCCCAGCTTCTATTCCAGCGGTATAAAATGCATACAAGTCAATTGCCATAAAAAGTATTACTGGGCCAAAATCAACTGATCGATTGCTGTCAAATTCATTTCCGGTGAAAGTTCTCACAGCATGATTTAGTTCGTATATGAAAGAGATACCCTGCCAATGAAAATATAAAAATGTTTAAATGGAATAAACAATAATTTAAGCTTCAACAACGATATAATTCATACCACCATCAAAAAGAAACTTTCAATTTGCAAAAACATTTCGATGTTAGCTCCTTCAAGAATGTTGAACCATACAATATGGTCTTTAAAAAGTATAGCACGTGAACTTCTAATCATGTTTTTCTGTTCCTCGTACGCTATTATCGTATATCATTTTGTACATTTCATATTCATTTCTTTTTAAATATCCTTACTTCCAAGCATGCAAACTTTAAATCTCCTGTTCCATACTTTGATAAGCTGATTTATCATGCGACATCGACATGCAAATTGGATGGCTGAGAGTTTAGCTACGAATAATTAAAATTGTATAAATACTTGTACAATTCACACAATTCAATTTTCATATATGATTATACGATTTACCTAGAAAAAAGACAAATATGAAAAGTGCTGAGCCAAATGTTCGGATCAGGTGAAATTTTTCCTTTTCCAGCATCACTATTTCAGGATCAAACATTCTTATCAACACAACACCAAGAATAGCTCCAGTGCCTCGACATATTTGAAATGCAGACATGGAGAAGATAACACAGAGAAAGATGAAACCGATTAAAAAGATCAACAGCTTTCTCCGAACGAAAGACCGAAGTCCTATAACACAATGGAGTCTTAAAAGTTCAATCGACCTATATATAAAATACAGATTAAAGTGATTAAACAATGCATGAAATAGATTTACTGCAACTCACTCAATCCACAATGTCAAGTATTTGCACATAAATTCTTGTTTGGTAAAAACAAGAACATGGACAATGAACAGATGAAGTATACAAGCGTGAAAAATTACAAAACTAGTCATATTCCTCTTGAGTAAGATTAGCTCATGACTTCTAACATATCTCCAGTACTTGGGTGTCTCACCTTTCCCAGATGGTAACTCACTAAAGAACAATATAGTTGACACCCAAACCCAGCCACAAAGCAAGAAATTCAACACAGAGAAAATGATACACCTGCAGAATAAGAAAATATAAAAACATGCAAAAATGCTAATATAGATAAATAATTGTTTTTGTACCAAATGGCTTGAAGTGAATGCAATTTAAACTGGAAAACTGGAGAGCCATCCTTTTTCCAAGATATAGAATGAGGTTCTCTCCCCAATCCAACAAAGGTCAAATAATATAATTCCATCGCATTAAGAAATTCATGCTGAAATTCCCTATCTTCAGTAGGCTCAAACGATTCTATACTCCACGTATTTCTATATTGAGTGGGTAATGGATATTGGATAATATTCATGCATGTTATGTTTAATTTTATTTAATTATCTACCTATTTCGAATATTATCATCTTCTTTTTCTTCTTCCTCTGTTTCCTCATCTTTGCTGCTTCCAAAAGCAGAAAATGATGAATAACGTGATATAGTTTGGGAGCTTGGAATGTTAATCAAACTGGGCACAGCATTAATTCCACTACTTTGTATATTATTTCCCCCAACAATTACACTCACACTTTCAGCAACTGAAGCTATAAAATCAATTTTAATATTAAAGAATTTAATTTCAAATAACAGTTACAAAAATAGTTAGGTGTATACTACCAACTGATTCTCTGGGCCCATTTCCTCTTGGACGAAGAAGAGTGGAGAGAAAACTTCCTCTAATATCATTATCATTTTTGGTTTTCCGAATTGACATTTCTTGTTCTTCTTGAAAATCATCTGCATCATTATCTTCTGCTGCAAAAACTGATATCATCGGTCTGTCTTTATCACTAAGCTTCTTGTGCTTATCATGATCGTGGGAATGTGAATGCTTGTGGCTGTGTCTGCTGTGATTTTTGTCTGCTTTATGATGGTCATCACTTAAATTCTCTGGGGGCACTGGGACTGACACACCCAACGTATGAAGTGGTTGATCATGCGACTTTTTATTTGTAGATCTTCGTTTAGAAACTGTATGAGATGGAACGTGGTTCGGCTGAAGTGACAATAGATTAGACGAAGTTGTAGGATGGACAACTTCAGATTTCCCTTTACTATGTTTTCTGTCTCCATTCTTGGAATGATGAGGTTTGTTAACCATTGTTGCAAAAATCTCAAATTCAAAAAAATGTTTTTTTTAATTCAAGATTTTGAAATCTTTTTGATTTTGGAACATTAGCATTTTCCCTGGAATTTAAATCATGAGCAAACCTGTATTGCATTGGAAAGTTTTAAATTATGAAAATATAGATTACATGATTTCCTTTCTATATAATATGTAACTAAATATTATCACCGCACACGAGTACATGGCTTAATAAAATGTAATGCATTTCGCATCAATATAATACTACATTGACATTTTCTCATATTAAATGTTGGCTTGTTTTTCTCTGATTAATGAATTGAGCATTGCTTTTGAGCATTTGCTTGTTCACTTCCTGTGCGTCTTCCCATTGTTTGACTGAAATTTTATAATTTCACAAACCCAATTCCGCTTATCATTTATTCACATCAGCAACTCATCATAAATTGTAACAACTTCAAATACAAATATATTTCTTGAGACAAAGACGACAAAGTTTTTTGGTACTATAATGTTAATTATTATTCCCTCCAAAAATGCTCATTTTTCGTTTATAATCTATCATGTACAATAATGTACATATCTTCAGACAAACACATTGCATTGTAGAAAATATTGCTATTTTGATGCACATGCAATTATGCATTCGGACACAGAAACTTTCCAACTTCTTCCCACAGAATGCAACTTAATGATGGTTAATTACCGCAATATGCTTATTAACTAGCAATTTTATAAAATAAAAAAACGTACCTCCCAAGTAAATAGATTTCAGTATTGCATACGGAATATTGACAATTTCATTCATAATTTTTAGGCAAGTATAAAGTTCATCAAAATATGACAATAGAAAAAAATGCATTCAGATTTGAAATCTCCAAAATCCTTAATTTTTGCATAATGTTTTGCGTAATGTTGGCTGAATACTCTATTTGATACAACAAAAATGTCTGATTCACGAAATTCTTATAAAGTTGAGCATTATCAAGTTTAAGATCACGCGGTGGTCTGCTTTTATAAAATAGAATAAATGGCTTTGTATTTTAGAATAACTGCCCCAAATCTAAATGTCCGTCATTTGTCTCAAAATTATAGATGAAAAATAGAGAATGTGAGGGATATGTATAAAATATGATATTGTCAATAATATAATATTGACTAAATATCCACTGAAACATGTTTGTAAATAGCCCATAAAATGTTGAAATTGTGAAACATAGATATATATTTAGCGACATATTCCTACACAACTGTTTAAATTGCCCCGAGTCGTGGAATTAATGATAATAATCGTTTTTTTTATTCTTTGATGGATTAAGGTATGCGACCTTGACTAGATAACAAGAAAGTAAAATAGGAGACTAAAATGTAATACATTTTGAATTGAAGATTTGAATGTCTTGAATCTTTAATTGACAACGTGATGACAAATAGATCACAATTTTAACCACAAACGTCAACGTTCTCAAAAACATTCATTCTGGTTTAAAATATTGAGTAAGATCAAAATACGAATACAATGCCAATTTGAACTTTACCCTTTGTGACTAAATGATTATACTTAGTTATCATAAAATGGGGCAGAATGTCATAAAAGGTGTAACTTATTGTCAATTACATGGTTAATGACCGTCCATAAGAGAATGTTGTGTCAATTTGCAGGTTCGTCATGTCTCAATTATTTAGCTCACTTGTTTTTGGCCCAAGCTCGTTATGAACCTATTTTGAAGATTGTTGTTACAAATAAGCGTATTAATGATAGATTCATTAGCATGACAAACGTTTATTGCAAACTTGGTTAACCCTTTTAATATTGCGACGTTAGGAAAACACATAATAAATAAAATTTGATTGGATTTCAATCCTGATTTATGCATTTTAACATTTTTAGTGCCGCTCTCGTTTCTCAACCTTTTTATCATACCATTTATCCATAAAAATATAGATATTTGAATACTCATTTACAATAAATTGGTTCTGTTGACTTTTAAAACTAACATATATCAAAAAAAAAATATTTCCCAGCATTTAAGCCTATAATATTGACTATCGTATATTTATCTGCAGAAAACCTAAAAAATTAACAAGCAAAAATAGTTAAATCAGATTAAAATGTTAGTTACTTTTTAATATATTTTTTCAAAAATAAGGAAAACAGTGTGAAACTAGAATTTATGTAACATTTATTTCAAAACCTTTTTATCAAGACGGTTGACATTTGACACGCAAGATTCCGTAATCATTTGCAAAAGTTTTTTGTATGTAGTGCAAAACAACTCGAAATAATTTACCCTTTTTTGGAAAATTTGTTTACACCACAGGATTTTTTAAGTTGCATAATAAAATAAATCTATACTTCCGTAAAAAGAACATTAATTACAATCAGTGTTTGATTAGCTTATTTATGTTGACTAATTAATTGATACTGATAAAATGATGATGAAGTGAGCCAGGTAGGTGTTCCTTGTGGTAGACACACAGACAGACGATGAGACGATATAAAACGTGTCAATGTTGATAGTTTATCGTAATTAATCATACAAATTATATGTAGGTACATATATATATAACTTATGCAACAAAAATAGCTCGGTCACTAACAATTACCTATAACATTTGTCATTATGTATGGTTGGAAAGTTGGTACAATTATTACGTATTTCATCCGATATTATCATCCAATCCAATCACAATTTACACCTCTGCTATGATTTTCCCACGATTGACGACAATTATGATTAGTTGTCGCTTATTTTTTAAATAACACATCTTAAACTATCTAACCACAAATTATGTATCTTTGTGCAATGTTCAGTGAAGAATCATTTGTATAATTTCGGTCCAATTTTTTCGCAATGGTTTAAGTGTTTTGAAAGAACTCATAATTGTTAAAATAAAGATGTTTATGCATAAAGAAACGAATGTGTTTAAAGTTTAGTGCTAATTAGATGATTGAAGGCTACTTTACTTATATTTGAAAACGGAAAAGCCAAAAGGCTTGATCCCAATTAATTACTTACATACATGTGCTTATCCATCATTAATACTCAAAGCAATCCAATAACAAGATAAAATTTAATTTCAATTTCCTTTCTTTTTTTACTTCCCTACGCAAAAACCATTAGCACATTTATTGTTTCCTACAAAGTGACGATTAAGTAATTCACAATGAGCATGTAATGAAAGTGAAAAACGGATGAGAAAACTTTTTAAATTGTCAAATCAAACTGAAAATGAGCTCGCATGGGATATTATTAATCGACTGTAATTTTAATTATAGGTTTATTTTAAAAGAAATTCTATGAATTTATCACACATTTTATTTGAGCGGATCGAATGACAGCTTTATTTGTTTTGTTACACTAACAGGGAATAATAAACATTATACGTAACTTTAATTCACAAGCTATTATATATGCATAGCCTTAAGGGCTAACCGCAAAAAAATGCCAACAAAGAAACAAATGTGAGGATGCTTAATAATGTGATTCTTATGCATTAATTATTTTAATATTGTAATTCCTATTAAAAGTCATTTAACTTCCGTTTAATTGACACGTGCATCCGAAAAGAAAAGTGTAGCTACTGAATACAATGCAGCATAAAAATTAATTAAGTGTCCTCTGACCAAATATTTAGCATAATTATAATTATTATTATTATAATACAAAATAAGCCAGAAAAATTGGGACGTGTCCTGTCGGTTCCCTGTTGTGCAAACAAGGAATATTTTGCCTTTTCAAATAGTATCTTTATCCATTGTTATGAATTGGCCAAATTCTCATATCATTTTAAAAACTGATTCAATTGTTTGTTTTGATTTCAGAAATTTTCACAAAAAACTTTTCATGCAAACTTCTCATTATGGCAATGCAATTGTAATGTGATGAGATTTTTATCAGTGACCGATGTCACATCAAACTCAGCCCATGACAAGGCAACAAAGAAGAAGAGGTGTCAAAAATGAAAACATTATGTCAGAGTTTAAAAGATTGGACAAGGGATAAGTCAAATATTTTACGAAATTGGTGCAAGTATTTCATTCTGCAGGTGCATTGCTTATTCGGGCAAACTAACAATAACAACTTGTTATAACAAAATGACCTATACATTGTCTTGTGCTTTACTTTCATAAGTGGAGGCTCTCAAACCACCACGCTTAGTTTACCTTAGATATCAAACTAACTAATTGAAGACAGAGAGACCAACTATCTCTGATAAATGTGTGAATTTGAAAAGTAAAACTTGAAAATGCAAAGGAAATGGTTCAGTCAGTTTCAAGACGCTGAACAATCAAGAGCATCCACAATTAAAAAGAGCTCTAATATCAGATAAACAAAGGAGACGCTATCTTAAACGGAAACATTTGGCTCAATTTTAATCGCGTTTAACTTTAGTTTTTTTTTTTGTAAAGTGAACTAGTTTCATATCGTGAATTACCTATTACTTATAATCCAGCTATTTAGAAACATTTTGAAGAAATTGGGCTAATTGTAATCTATAAGGAAAGTGAATGGTTTAGAATATTTAGAATAGCCCAGAAATTAAAAGTTGCCGTGTAAGGAAGATGTTTTTCATCCAAATCACTAATTGATCATCTTCTTAACCTCTGGAGTGGAACGAATAAAACAGAATCAATTGTTTCTTATATATATGGATGCGTACAAGTTTAATTTAGTGCAAAGTAAAGATGGGCTTAACATTTAAAAGGAGGAAGATGAAGGTGAGTCATATAAACAAAGCATTAGCAAGAAATTAAGATACGCAATGATTGAGTGGTCAGATGGGTCAATTCGTTTAAAAATCCTCAATTGTAGTTGTTAGTGAGGAATTTTAATGTGATAATGGAAGCTTTCGCTTTTAAAAATACGAAATTACTTAGAAAATCGGTAAGAAAATTGGACCGTCTCATTTTCCCAAAACTTTTGGATTCCGATTTTTTGTCTAATCTCTGTTTGTTGTTTTGTATGCTTACTATATGCTTAGCCGAGTTTATGGTCTGTAAATGTATTTAACGTCGGAAAATAATGATTTGTGATAAACAATCAATTAATAATTTAATGCTTTAAAGTATTGTGGTTGTCGATATATGGAAATGAAAAGGCTTTGCTTTGATTCCTATCATATAATTCCACTGAAAGTAAAACTTACGATTAGTCCATGTCCAAATTTGTAGATTATAGATGTGCAATTTATGAATTCATGAAAATAAGTAGGTCTCAAATTATTCGGTTCCTTACAAGTTTGGGCATTTAAACAAAGTAAATTGTACAAATAACTTTATTACATTTTTGTAACTTGTGTCGTGAGCAGTTCTATTCCAAAAATATGGATTGTTGTGCAAGAAATACAAAACAAACATTGTGGTGAAATTGATATGTCATCGTTCTCAAAATAAATTGAATAGTTTAATTATTATATAGAGCATGGAAATGTGGTTCCAGGTAATATTTGTAAATTGTTTCATGTTTTCTTTATTAGTCAATTTTGCTTGACGTGATCTGCTCTTCGACATTAGTCAAAGACTTGAGAAATCTTCAAAGAATACAAAGAAGCAATTAAATTATTTTAAAACCATTTTCCAATAAATAAGAAGCTGCTTTTTGACAAAGCAGCAATTAAAGATATGACGTCCATATGAATATTCTTTTTAGTTAATAAATGTTTTATTTCTTAATTTTCAGGGAATATTTTTGGTCTTTTATTGTTTTATGGCAGTGCATGGCTTAGGAGAAACTAAACTTCAAACATTGAAGATAAAATCAGATTCCTCTGCCGTTATTCCTAGTCCATCATCAAGTCCATTGATATCAATATCTCCAAAATCGTCATTGCTTCCACCAATACCATCTACTATAAATTCTCAAATTTCTCAAGATCAGTCTCAAAATGGGATGGCAATACCCCGAAGACGAAGAGTGCGCAAAAGAAAGATAATTGGTCGCCCTAATGGCGAAAAAAGAGTCAACAAACGTCAAGGGTCTCTTGAATATGAGACTGAGCCAACCTCTCCAACTCGAAGGGAGCCCTTGTATGAAGAACATGCAGACGAATACAATGTTCCCGATCATTATTATTCACCAATTAAAAAACAGAGAATGAAGACAAGTAAATTATTTAAACAGGATTTCAACACAGTCGACCAGCAATTGCACACATCTTACCAACAATCACCCTCAATTCCAAATGTAGACTTTCGTAGAAGAGAAAGAAAACGTCAAAGAAATTATGACTATTTGGCACAAAATGATCATAATTCTGAAGAATTTGTTCCAACAACTGAAGCAGTAAGTTGGAAGCCGCCCATTACATATATAAATATTTTTACAAAAAATATCTAAAATAATTTATATCTTGTAAATTTTGCAGCCACCAAAAAATTATGCATTTGCATATGCTGTAAGAGATGGAGAAAATTCTGAGAACTCTGATTTTTCTCATAAAGAAGCCAGAGATGGTCAATTGACAATGGGAGAATATCGAATCAATTTACCCGATGGAAGGTAACAAACTAAATGAGAAATCTCAGAGTGCCCCATATATCTCAACCTTCCTCGATTTTCCTCTTCTTTTTTCTCTTAGGGTGCAAGTTGTTCGATACACTGCAGGAGGTGACATTGGCTACAAAGCCGATGTGACCTATGAAGGCGAAGGTCAGCAAAATAATCAAGACTTGACCACAAAACCAAAACCAAACACACAGTATGGAAACAATGGATACCTTCCCCCAAATCTTTCAACTCCAAGTCCCGTAAAAACATCCTATGGAAGACCAAAAAAGAGCAGACCGAACAAAATTTACCAAAACAGATACTCTGCCCCCACACCAACCTCCTCTTCGCAGGGCTATCATAGAGAAATATCAGAGACTGAACATGATGACCCCACATCTTACGACAAATATGATGCTGGACCCATAATAGCAAATCCCACACCAATCTTTCAGGGGCAACGGCAACCATCTTCTGGGCCTACTCAAGTTTATAGAAAACGACCACGCCCAAGTATTTCATATGAGACGCAACCGCTTTCTGCCACTCCCTCACCAATCACTTATTCGGAAGGATATGATGATTCTGACAGTCCTAAGCATTATAGAAAAAGTAATTATTTTAATCAGTTAATTAAATATAGTTAATTTAATGCAACATTATATTTTATAATAGAAAAGCCTCAGTATGAAAGACCGCAATCAGAGGCTCAAAAGAAGGAATATAAATCCAATAATAATCTTGCATCATTGCATGATCAAAGTCCTCGAGCTGGTCCTGAATCTTATTCAAGGCCCTCATCAAAGAGAAGAAGGAGACCAAATAACGGTCAGCAGTCAAATGGATATGAATATCCAGGTCATCCGGAAATTGAAGAAGAAATCAACACTCTCAAGAAAAAATATAAACCAAACCAGTTTTTTCAAGAAAAGTTGAAGGCAAAATCAAAGAAATACAACAGCAACATTGGAACTCCAAAACAAGCCATGTGGCCTCCAGCACTTTATAAAGAGCCTGGTCCAGGAAACTATTTTTCTGCAGTTAATCCGTCTCCTTCTCCGACATTTTCAACGCTGACACCTTCTCAGGCCCCTCAACCTCAGTATTCGAAACCTTCAAAACCTTCGTTTTATGCCAGTCCATCTTCAACTCCACATTCCAACTACATTGATGATCATGAAGACCACCACAATGATCACACTGTAGAAGAAATAGATAACCAGCAGAATTTCCGTCCATCCCCTCCCAATTATGGAAGTTATACCCCCATCAATTTCAAGTCAGGAAAAGGCAAAGAGCTCATCCCCATTGAAGATTTTAAGGCAGGGCCGAGTAGGAAAAATTATAATAATAGAAAACAGAAACAACCCCAGAGTCGACCCATAGAAAGAGAGCAATACTTTGATGATCCACCAAGGCCAACCAGACGACCATACAAACCCACGCCTGCCCCACAACCAGTTGACGTCCGGTAATGATGCTATATTTATAAAAATTAAATCGGCATTTCGTTGTAGATATAAGCTAGATAGTTGAACTGAAAAATAATGTTTTTCTCAGATACAAAGAGCCTTATCAGTACTACAATTCTCAGCACCCTTCATTTCACCACGGAGGTTACACCCCTCCCGCAGCCCCAGTTGGCATGAAGCAGCAAGTCTTAAGTTTGAACTCTCCATCTCCATCCCCACCAGCCACATCTTACACGATAGACTTCCCAGGGGGAAAGCATTCCTTTTATCTCAAAACAGGGTCCAAATCCTCTAGACCAAAGTATGGATCTCCAACCCAAGAATATAGCAACAATTTCCAAGAGCCTTATAAACGAAAGAAAAATACTGGCGGAAGCAATGGCTCTGGTTTGGTCTTTTTTGAAACACCAGGAATTGGGTCAATCAGACCAACAGAAAGAGTCAAAGATATTCTCTCCAGTTTCCCAAACAGCAATAATGACCATCTTCCAGAGCCTCATACGACAATTCATCCGTACGAAGTGGGATCTAAAGACTATGGACATAGCGTGGCATACAAAAATTCTTTTAATACTCCATCATCTGGAGAGCATCATGAGAACAAAGATGATGAACATCATCATCATAATGAAGAAGATGACAGAGGATACCAAAGTTTGACAGATGACAATCCTAACTTTTCTAGAGATTATCTAATCGACACTACAGACGACAACATTGTTCAACAAGAACCAAAAGAAGATAAACGAAAGTATCGACTCCGAACTACCCAAACCCCTCAAGTAGTCAACGTCCATCACTTTTCTCATGGACAAAATACGTTAAACCTGTTGTCCCCAAGCCCAACTCCAACATTCTCAACGCTCTTTTTGTCCCCGACTCCAGCAGAACCAAGTCAAGAACTATCAGTGGACTATCAACAGCAACAGAACTTGCAACTTCAACCTTATTCCCTTTTGCCTTCCCCAACCCCTTCTTTTTCAACGTCACATTTTCACCAGCCCTTAGTCTCGGAACACATCCACAACACAGCTCTTAATGACATTGACCCCCGAAACTTGGCAGAAAATGGAGAACTGACAAATTTGGATTTTGGTCAACAGCAGCAGCAGCAGCAGTTGGTCCAACCACAATTTGAAGCTGGAGATGTAGTTTATCAGTATGATAATAATGAGGGTGTCAAATAATTGGTCAATTCTAAGTTCTGTGTGCCAGAAATCACTTGCTTCACTTTACAATTTATTTATTTGGATTTGGAATGGTTGGATTTGTTATCTTATTTAGTCTTTTTATAGCTCTCTGTTCATGTTATACAGTATTCATAATACATAATATTTTTGATGAAAATAAATATAAAAACTATTAAAAATAAATTACAACATTTATCGTGTGTTTAGCTCGAATGACGCCATGCAAAAAAAATATTTCATGATCCAAATTCCCGTTGTCTCATTTTCTGGGTTTGTCCCCGGTTTTTTGAAAATATCCTCGATTCATTTTCCACAACTTCTCTCCGGTTACTTGCTTCTCCAGATTTTTATACAACTTTCCTAGTTTTTAAGGTCCTTACATTCGGCAGGGTGGCCCTGCAATAAAATAAAGGAATTATGAAGACCAGCCAAATCTTCCTTCTTCTGTCCCTGGCTGGCGTTATCTTCTTGGCCCTTATTTTGAGCACGTCAACCGCACAAGGAGCCAAGGAGGAAGATGACGACTTTGCGGAATTTGACGATTTTGATGAAGATGAGTTGTCTCAAGCAAGAGGACGGAGGTCAGGTCAAGGTCAGCAACAGGCAAAGAGTCCATCCCCACCCACTCCATCCCCCTTACAAGGTAAACACAAGGCTAACAATTTCTTATATTATTAATAATTGGAATATTAATTTGGATATATAATTTTTTTTTGTAGACGAAGGATTTGATGACGAACTGGTCAACGAATTAAAAGATGAAGAAACGCCACCCAAAGTAAAGCAAACTTTTGACGAAGATGAAGAAGCAGAAGTGGAGGATGATGAGTTTGACAGCTTAGATGACGACGAGTTTGAAGATGAAGCGGACGGAGGGACAAGCAAAGGGAAGGAAAGGCCTCCACCAAAATTGACGATAACTTCAGTGCCTATGCCAGCTCGGGGATTGCAAGCATACTGGGCAGAATTGTTGATGATTGCCGGAATTTCTGTTTACATGTTGAACTATGTCATGGGTCGTTACAAGAATCAAAAGATTGCCCAATCATTCTTTGATATCAATTGGAATATTTTGGAAGAAAACTTTACACTTTTAGGAGACTCTACAATTTTGGAGGATGATCAAGGGACAAGAAATTATCAGAGAATGTCTGATTCAATTTATCAAATGTGGTGTTCTGGAAGAGTTTGTTGTGAAGGAATGTTGTTGGAACTGAAATTACTAAAGGTAAGATTATTTAGATTATTAATTAAAGTTTTTTAAGGTTTGCTAATGGCTATAATTGTTAATATTGTTGCAGAGACAAGATCTTGTGTCAGTTTTGTCAAATATCTTTCGACCAACTAAAGATGTTTTGAGAGTGTCTGTCGAAATGGGAAAAGAGGACATGGACAACTTTATTTGTGCATTGGCTACCAAAAAGACGGCTATAAAAATTACAAAAGAATACAACGACTTGGCAAACTATTGTCCTGATAGGAAACCCGGAGAAAAATATGGATTGCCTACTAGTTTTTCAGTAATGTCCGAAATGGGCGAAGTGGCCTCGTCATTTTTTGACTCTAGGACTGTCTCTGTGATAAACAAATTTGCACATATAATCGACTGTATTCACTGTACTGATCAGTTTACTGGCCTTAAAAATACTGAACCGTAAGTTACTTGAATTAATCTAACTGAATCTAATTTTCTTGTTTAAAAATAGGGAAAATAATAAAGATCTCAAGCCTCCAGAACCACGACGATTTGTGTTTTTTACGCTAAATCTCTTAACCACTCCCACCGGAAATAATGCGGATCAAGTTTTTGAAGATATGAAACCATTCTTCCAATTCATCTTCTACACCATTGATAGAATGAAGCGACTTCGTTTGACTCGCGAGGTAAATGATGAAGATCAAAGTTTCTAAAATAATCAAATCACATCTATTTTTTAATTAAATAATAGGGAAAGATGAAAGCTGAAAAGAATAGAGCAAAGATTGAAGAAGCTTATATGAAACAAACTCATCAAGCCCGTGCTGAACTTGCTGCTGCTCGAAGGGAAGAAAAACGAAGACAAGAAAAAGAACGAATTTTACAGGTTTGCTAATCAATTCTCTATCTAAGAATCAATATTTTAACTATTATAATTATTTTTTTGTTCGTTTTTTAAAGAGGATCCCGAGAAACAAAAGCGCTGGGAAGAGCGCGAAAATAAGCGAGAAAAGAAACGCAAGCAACCAAAAATGAAGCAGCTAAAAGTTAAAGCAATGTAAAAAAGAAGCTTGGCATGTATAAGTAGTTTGAGAATTTTAATTTGCTTTCAGCGTCAATTGTTGTAGTCAGTTGTAGTTTAGCTATGCAAATTTAATTGAGAGTAGTTTAATAGAATTAATGTCGTCGTTGTCACTCGTTGTAATTCAGCCAAAGCATCACAAAACAGTTATTTATGCTTACCTTTTAATATTTACTCAATACACTAGTTATAACAAATTTCTTCCAAAAATTAATTGATTGTTGAAACCTTTCAAACTAAATCAGTATATTTTATAACATCAGCATTTATTAATTAGTCAAGATCTCCTCGTTAAAGACAGTAACAATCCTTCCATTTTCAACCTAGTTAACTAACTTTATCAACGTGCATTTATGTAACAACGGAAGTTGGATGAGCTTTGATATTGATAGACATACAATAAAAGTGGAATGCAGGATATCAAGCAAGACTCAACAATAAATATTTTATGGAATTATTATTATTGTTTAGTATTTGAAAATGATTTTTTAATAAAGGTTCCATTTAATATTACAGTACAATTTTTTAGACATATTGGCACACTAAAAAATTATTTCCAGTTTACAAGGCTTTTTTGTTGACATCACATACATTTATGAAAATACCACAGCTAACAAACTGCCACAGTTAGTTTCGACAATTACACAAAATACATATACAGAAAATGGATTCACAGGCAGATTCACACCACAAGTAGTAAGGCAGACGGACAATTATGACTAGACCACTACAAAAATTATACCAATTCACAAGGACATTTTTTATCGGTAACAAAATTTACATGAAATGCATAAATTAATGACATTTTGTGCGTTTGCATTTATATATAATGTAACTAAATTTTAGTAAACTTCCAAACTGAAAGTCGTTCTCTTCCTGCTGCTCTTTTGATGACCAATTTTCCTTCAAGCCCATTTGGCTGTGCAACCTTTGTGTTTAACATTTCGGGATTGTTCCAACTACTTAAAAGTAAATAAAGTACCCCGTTTTTCTTTAGTATTGTCCCAATATTTGTCAAAAAAGGAGTTATAAATTCATTTCCGTCTGGTCCACCTGTCCATGACTTTTCCAACACGCCAGCACTTTCATCTTCAGGATTTTCCCCGGATTGTATTGGGACATACGGTGGATTGCAAACAATCAAGTCAAATGGTTCTCGGAAGCACTTGAATGCTGCATTTGCCCCATCTAATAATTATTTGAACCGTTATATAATAAAAAATGAATAAATATAATGTATATACCCAAAAGAATGGTTTGAATTCTTTCATCGTCCAATCCATTGAGTGCGGCGTTTTTCTTGGATAAAAGACAAGCCTCTGAATTAACGTCAATAGCAAAAATAGAAGGAAATAGGATTCCTCTATTCTTAAAAGTTTTTGCAATAGCTGTAGAAATTACTCCAGAGCCACAACCCACTTCTAATACAGAAATTATTGATTGGCTAGCATTTTGAGATCCATTCCAAATTGACAAAAATCCATCTAATAGCTCTTGTTCTAAAGCATCTAAAAGAAGAAATGAATCCTCTGCAGGTTCATACACTGATGAGTTCAAGTCCTTTGGGGCTAATATTGGAGTTTCCATCTTGCTTACTTTTAGTATTATATTCGAGTAGATTCGAGTTGATCAATATCATCCAGAAAAACCCAATTACGTTAAAGAAACAATATCAAATTGCTACTTGAACTAAACAAAATACGTCGCCATACTTTGTAACTTATACAACATCAGTCTTTGAGAGACAATAATTGTAAAAAGTTATATCCTCAATGATATCAAATATCTAATTAAATTATAAAACGTCAAGCTATCAGTTACACTAATAAACTAAAGGAATGACAATAATAATTGCTGCTTGAAATTTAATCTGAATCGGCATCCGAGTCTGCTGCCTTCTTATTAGAGCTTGGACCAGGTTGAGAAGTTGCCTGACTAGATGAACCCACGGCCCCTTGGGATGAAGAAGACACGGGCGAAGGCTCGATTAAGGGCTTTCTTTTGGAAGCTTCCTTCAAAGCTTGCTCATGTACCTTGTTAAGTCGATCCTACAGACAGAAAATAATATTTATTATTGCCATATTATTTTTATTATTGTCAAATCCATTATTAATCTAATAATAACAAAAACGATTCCGTACTTGTGCAGCGTGAAGAACAGAAGAAATAACATTAATTTTCCCCTTAATAGTCCCCAATCGAGTTACGTAGCCGTCTAAATCAATAGGACAAACTTGTTCAGCCGAAATAACTTTTAGTTGATCCGTCAATAATGCAATTTGTTCCGAAAGTTCTTCTTGACTCCTCCTAAAAGTAATTAGAATGATTAAATTAGAAAACCCTAGGAAAAAACTATTTTACATTTCTTCTTACTTGGTAGCTAATACTCCCTGGTCCAAAGTTTTAAGTGTTGGGGACAAAAGGGACACAATTCCTTCTGCCAGTGCGTCTCTTGTAGGATTAGGCCCAGCAAGGTCGTCTTCGTCAACTGACGCCTGACTTGTAGGAGATGACCTCGTGTTGACAATGTTTCCTTGATTTGAAATTCCGTCGTCGTCGTTAGAGTGGGACGTGGCTGTGGCCATCTCACTCGAAGTGTTGTAACAATATGTCAAAAGTTGTTGGCATTAATGAAGTAATTAGGGAAAGATTATAAGTTTTGTTGTTTTGTAGGAGTTGTTGTAGTTGTAAGCAGAGTTGAGGTTGCTGGCGGACTGAGCAAGGGAAAGCCAAACGAGTTTGTTTTATAATGATGAGGAGAAAGCTCGCTTTTGGATGTCTCTCAATTCTTTACTTTCGCCAATAAAATGTAATCGATTTTGACTACACACCGAATTCGGTTATTTCCCTCTTGTCCTCTTCCCCAGAGTATGCTTTATGTTATCTCTAAATCCAATCTCAAAATGAAAATGACATGCAGAAAGAGAGACATGAATCTGCATGGATGGAGGGCTAAACTCTGAAATCTAATCAAGACAAAAGGACCACAAAGGGAAATTAAGTTATGAGGGAAGTGAGTTATGGAAGGTGGATGTGGTTTGGGCTATTTAAAGACCCATCACATCATAATCCAAAATGAGTGACGAGGCGAGGAAGACAAGGAGATGAAAGTGGGAGAGAATTTAAACTTATGAAATTTCATTTCCCATCCGTCAGTGGGATGGAAAGTAGGACGGCCAACTTTCCCTTTGTCTTCCATCTCTTTATTATCTCAATTTCCGGTTTCCTCTAAACAAAGTGGATTGTTACTAAAGTTTTGAGCCCTGCTTCTGAATAGTTCTGAAGCCTCTAGGGAAAGAGAGACATGATATTATGAAAACCACAAAGATATTTCTTTTTATTATGAATAGTATGACTAGTATGAGGTCTATTCAGAATATTTTATTAGGATTTTAGTACGTTCAAAAAGTGCCAGCTCAGTCATGTATGCAGACGGAAGGAGAATTACAATTTGATATTTGTGTTGCACAGTGAGTGTTCGATATGCTTTCTCTTGATCTTTGTAAAGTGCCACTCCACAACCTGTTGGATTTAGGCTTCGTACATAAATGTATTACATATGTATGTACATCTTTTGAGTTCAGACCAAAGCTTTTACTTTTTGTGAATTGTAGCTAAAAATTCAACGGGATGGAAGGAAAATCAATTTGATGTTTGTAGGCCGAGCGTGTCCTTGCTTCAAATCTCTTACTTTTGTGAAGAGTTTGGAAAAGGGAAGCAGAATCTCCGCCTAATGAGCTCTCTCATTCAATTCAGAGCACAACTCTATCATTTTCACCCGACACTCGAATAACAAATCCTTTGCTCCTCCATGATGTGCCAATTTCCAAGTTTCTGGCAAATATTTACCAAGTTGAGCTTTGAATAGAAGTGCATAGAAAGGACTTTTTGAATATGATATACATGTAGGTAGTTGAGAAAATTTCATTTTTTTCAAGTAAAAATTACAGAGTCTGAAAAATAACTGACAACGTCAACAGAGCCGACAACACTCTTTAGAAGAACTGTCTAGAATTTCCACTTTTCTCCATGTAGCTTCATTCCCCCAAGTAAGATAATGAATTGGATTTTGTGATATTCTACAGGTCAGAGAAAAGCAAAGAGGAACTAATCTTGGTAATGTGTGCAATGAAGCGAGTTACTACACGGAAAGAGGGGAAAGGAGGAGAAAGCTTAATGCATTTATTCCAGACTCTTGCTTTTGTTTGAGACTGGATTTACGTTAATGGATTGTTAAGCCTGGAATTGGACTTATCAAATCATGCTATAAGCCTATACATTAATGAAATATATGTATTTGAAATGTGAATTTTATGAAATACTTTCAGGTGTTTGAGAATTGAGATTATTTGAGATTGTTTAGTTAATATGATAGGCTATAACCAATTTGTATTATACTTGCAAACTAACCAGATAGATAGTGATGTTAAACTTGAGTTCAGTTGTAAATAACCTTGATTTTGATCAGGCTACGCTTACAGAATCTTCATAATTCGGCAAATAATAAAATGTCAATTGAAGCCGGTATGGAAAGATGGAAGGGACGGGTGGCCCTTGTGACAGGGGCAAGTGTTGGAATCGGAGCTGCCATTTGTACAAGTTTAGTCCGAAACGGAATGACCGTAATTGGATGTGCTAGAAATCATGAGAAAATTGACGTAAGAAAACATTTTTTATGTAGCCTAACCTTGAATTTACTTAAAATTTGAAATGACTTCTTGACATATTTTAGGCTCTGAGCAATGAATTGAAGACAAAAGGCTATTTAGGCAGACTAGTTTCCTACAAATGTGACATCTCAAAGGACAAGGAAATTGACCAAATGTTCGACTGGATTGCCAAAAACTACCAAGGGGTTGATGTCTGCATCAACAATGCTGGGTTTTCTGGTCCTGAGACCCTGTTGGGTATTTTCATTTTATTGACAAAAGTTCAATTTTTCACATTTCTATATACAGATATCACTGGAGACCAAATGCGAGATATGCTAAGTGTAAATGTTGTGGCGTTGGTATTGTGCACAAGCAGAGCTGTGAAATCAATGCTCAGCAGAGGAATTGATGATGGGCATATTTTCAACTTGAATAGGTTTATTTCAAAAACATTCATCTGAATAATTTAATATTACATATATACTCATATTATTATTATTATAGCATGTCAGGACATCGTTTAACTGGAATTCTAAACTTTTATGGAGCCACAAAATTTGCCGTGACGGCGTTGACGGAAGGATTTCGGCGTGAGCTTGTGGAGAAGACCCACATTCGGGTCACGGCCATTAGTCCGGGATTAGTGGAAACGGAATTCCTGGGGAAAGCGTTCCAAAGCGAGGCTGTGGCCAAATCAATTTTTTCTAGGGCTGATAATGTCATCCAGGCAGAAAATATTGCAGACATCCTCACATTTTGTCTAGGTGCACCTCCAAATGTCCAGGTAAAATAAATAATATAAATTACTTATTTGGAACATTATTACCCAATCTTTTTTAACAGATTCATGATATTTTGCTCCGACCAACTGGAGATAAAATTTAATTATTGCCTAAATAAATTGTTTTGAAGAGATGTATTTGCGTATGATTTCCCTATTTAACCCAAAACGTTTAGTCGTAGCGTCGCTGCTTCAAGCGTCAATTGGGGAAATTGAGACGGGAATTTGTGGAGGTTAAAAAAGCCCCGCACTTGTTGATCGCTAAAAAAGTTTGGTCAATTTTTTCATACGGTTTCTATTTCTCTTTCCCTTAGTTTCACACAATTGATCAGAGGTAAGGTTAATTATCAGTTAAAACTAGTTAAAAGTAAATTTCTTATTTATATTCGCAATTTTAGAAATTATGGCAAGTTCCAAATACCGACGCCGGGATGAAGAAGGACGGGAGGAGGATGACGCGATGCCCCTGGGGACAGAGTACTGTGACTTTGTGGAAGACAACAACCGCATTTACACCAGCAAAAAGGCATCCGTGGAAGTGACCGTCAAAGTCAAGAAGCTCCGTCATAAACATGATGAGGAAAAAAACAACAAAACAAATAAAAGAACCTCTGCTTCACAGAATGTTGTTTATCCAAAAGGTTTAAAAAAAAACTCTTTACTTGCTTTAAATTGTCAATTAATTGTGTTTTATTTGAAATTAGGATCATGGGGCGATCTTCTGATGTCACAGCGTAACAGAAAAGAGCAACCAAAAGAAGACAGAAAAGACAGAGATAAACATGATAAAGTTCTGCTCCCCAAAAAAGAACAAATCAAGATGAAATGCGCCGAAGATGGAGGAAATCATCCAAAATCTGTGTGCCATAAAATCCCAATAACTTCAGAGCTCTATTTGGAAACGCATACTCATGTTCGGAGTAAAAGCAAGGAGAGAAAAGTTTCACCCCAACCAATTTCGAAGCACAAGACGAAAATTGTCCAAGGTGGGAAATCTCTGCAGCCAAATAAGGACGAAGTTGATGGACATGGGAAAAGAATAAATTATGAAGCACAAAATGATTATCTGAGATTTGAAGTGGAACGATTGAAACATGAAATGGAGCTAATAAAGCAACGTAGCACTCAATCTCAGAAAAAGTCTCCAATTCCTGGGGCAAGTGGTCCTAGTGGGGATGTTGGCAATACATCAATAATTAAAAGAGTTGGAGTGGCCATCAATAAAAATGAAAAAAATAAAGAGAGTGGTGGTGAAGCAAAGAACCAAAGAGATGCTCGTTATAAAAAAATACCAACTCCAGTTCCAATGTAATCGTTTTTTTAAATTATTTCACTTTGTCTCAGCCAATTCAACATTGTATAATTAATTTGTTTGTAATTGCAGGAAAGAAAGTAAACAGACAATGACTAGTTTGACCAATCTCGATACAATTCCATCGTTAATTTCTTCACGACGGCAAACTGGGATTATGCAGAGTCATCATGAAAGATATCCAGAAAAATTAACACCATTAAAAGAAGGTACTACTTCCGTTTCTCAAAGTGAAAGTGAAGTTGAACGAGAGACGCAACTACGATTGGAAAATGAAGCTTTAAGAAAGGAGGCCTCAGAACTGTTGACACAAATGCAAAAGGCTAAACAAGATCATGAAGAATCTATTATAACAATTAGAGAACTTTACCAACTAGCAGAGATGTTGAAAAGAGAAAATCAACAGCTAATTGGTGTTCAAGAAGAACAACAAATGATTCAAGAAAAACTAGTGAGCGCTGTATCGGAGAATAAGGAATTGAAAAAATATCTTGATGATGTAATGCAAAAACATAATGAATCTTCTCAACAAAAAAGTGGCCAAATGGACAAATTTGAACAAATTCGTTCAGTTATTCAGTGAGTTGAAAAAACGTTTCTTTCTTTAAAAAACTATAATTTGGTATTTCGTTTTTTTCAGGGAAGTTAAATCTACGATTCAAAAGGAAATCAATGAATTTGGTACAACGGATGATAATAATTTTGCTGTTCCCGAGTCTCTGCGTGCTTTGGATTTAAATAATTCGGATGCCGACTCCTTATTACTCAACGACACAAATGCGAGTGAAATTCAGAGAATTCTTGGTACTTACGGAGGAGGTTCTCAAATACATAATTCAATGGAAGGAGTAAAGTATGACTATTCCTTAGGTTTAAAACTAATAATTATTTAGATATTTTTAAACATTGTTTTACAGACAAAATAGTTCACCAGCTCCACCAAGATTCACTCCTTCGCCACTCGGGCATAATCGACAGCAAATAATCACATCAACTCCTGGAGGAAATGTGGGAGGGGAAAAAGATCGCTGGAGTGAGGTTTCATCTTCTCAAGAGGAAGAAATTTACAGAAACTTGGAATTAATTGAGGAAGACATAAAGAATCGATCTTTTAAACCAATAAGAAATGCTTCTTCACAAAGCGATCCATCAAACTCTTCGACCCCAACAAACCAACGCTACCAATAAAATGAAAAAATGCGCTACTAGTAAAGCTTGCAACTAAAGCTAAAGAAGGAATACGCTTATGAAAATTTTGCAATAATTCTATATATTTATTTGTGTATATACATATTATTATGTGTATAAATATTTTTTTAAATTTCGCTTAGATTCCAATTTACAGCAGTTTTAAGTTTCTGAAAAAAATATTACAAAAATCATGTACACACTATTTTAAATCTTACATTGTATTTGCATTTTAATTTTTGAAAAATAAACAAGAAGAATAAAAAATCCGTCAGTCTTTTGTGAGCTTATTAAACTAGGGTCTCTTTGATGGAAGTTGTTTTAGCTTTGGCTTGGGCATTATTATCATCCTGTCCAGGTTGTTCTTGAGTTTCCATTTGTTCATTTTCCCAATTGTCCTCTTGCTCTGCCCTTGTGACCCTCCTCCGCTTCCTCTGCATGTTAAGCTCATGTCGAACAACTCGCTCTGCGGCCTCCTTATTCACTCGTGGCATGTTGGCCTTGTCCTTAATCGCCTTCAGTTGGACCATCCTCTCTTTTATCCTGTCCATCTCTCCCTTGATCCCGTGGTTCTGGGGATCTTCTCCATTACTTCTTTTCAGCACTTGGGGAAAATATATTTTAAGTACTTGTCCCTTAACATTTGACATTATTAATTTTTAAACATACTCCAGATCAAAGAATTGATGGCATATAAAACTGTGAGGTCGTAGCGGGCACGGTCTTCTGGGATAAGCTAAAATCGAATCAGGATTTATATGAAACAATGCAGAAAGCACCAAAGGTTTTACTATTTACTTGTGTGGTAACTTCGTCGTATTCCACTTTATCCAAAGTTTTGAAGAAGGCGTCAGCTTGTGCGAGGGAGGCTTCCACTGCCGCCACTTGACCCTTGACCTCGTCCGTAAGACCGCTCATATTCTTCCTCACTCCGAAATATGACCAAAGACAAATGTAGACAAAACTTCTCCACAAAATATAGCGCGAATGATTTTGAGAGGCCCATGTGCGATTTTTAATGACATTAATATTGACAAGTGACGAGAATAAAAAATAGACAATAGTGGTCATAAGATTTAAGATGTGGACAATTGAGCCCGTGATAGAAAGAGAGGGCCTGAAGGCCGACATCATAAAAGAATTGAAATCACTCGGCGTCTGTGACTTTTGCACCCTTCGATATTTGGGAGTCAAAGATGGGTTCGTTTACAAAGATAACCAACTCGCTGTTGATAAGGCAAGTCCAAAGAAGATTGACATAAATCTAGTCAACTAATAATTAAACTAGATTTGGCATAATTTATTTTAGATTCTTGATCAAAGTGACGCAAACGAAAGTCTCAACGAGTCGAATCTGTCAAAACTTGATCCATGTCCAGCGTGTCTTGGCCTATTACAGGGATGTTTGAAAGAGTCTTGTTTAGACCAAGTATGATAACAATATTTCCCATTAATTTAATAAACTAAATATAAATGTGTTTGTTGTAGATTGCAGGGGAGATAAAAAAAGCGGATATTGAAGCCTCGTCTTATGGCCCAATGCTATCCCTTCCAATCAGTCTCCAAATTAGAGCGTTCTCAATCTGGTTTCATTTACTAGACAAGTTTCCACAAGCTTATAAATCTCTTGCATATTTGAAACCTGAAGGGATTGGTGTTAAATCTGTATGGAAATGGGCATGCACTGCAGATCTGAGGGCAAAAGTTGACAACTCTTCAGAGTGGATGACAAATGGGGATTTGATCATTAACATTATCCTCAAATACGACCAAGATAATTCGGAATGTTTGCCACTGTAAGTTTTTGAAAAATGAATAACATAATATTATTTTATTGCATTCTTGAATTCTTGATGATTAGTGTAATTGTATTCTTTTGTGTAGGATCAAATTGCTGAGACAAAAGAATCGGAAAGCAGAGCTAACTCGAGGAACAGCAGAACAAGCGTTACTTGGCATGGATTTAAAAACATTCCGAGATAATTTTCCCTGTCCTCCAACTATTCCACCGAGTAGCCTCACTTTGGAGAAAATTTCTTGTTCTCACATGTCAATATTTATTGCTGGCCGATATTGCAAGTACTCGAGAGAAGTGAGTCAGTCCCCTTGGCTTGATACTGCTGGAAAACGTATTCGTGGATTAGGCTCTGTTCAGGAATTTATCTTTGAGCATGTTACTCCCATTTTCAACTGTGATAATATTAAATTATCATCCTCTGGAAGAGAGGACAGTGATGTTAGGTACAATATTCCAAAAATCAATACAAAAATATTGAAAATTGCATTTGAAAAATTATATACTAATAGGATGCTTGGGAAAGGTCGACCATTTGTATTGGAACTAATTAATCCCAAAAAGACAATCTTCACTCAAAATCGAATAAAGGTTTTGCAGAAAACAATTAATGAAAGCACGCCATTAATATCTGTCCGGGATTTACAAATTGTGGATAAAAAAGATTTAACCAAACTAAAGGACGGAGAAGAGACTAAAAATAAACTGTACACAGTTCTTTGCAAGACCCCAGGTCGTGAAGTTACACCTGAAGTTTTAAAAATTCTAAATGAAACAAAGATGCCTATAGTACTTCAACAAATTACTCCTCTTCGGGTCCTTCACCGTAGAACTCTTCTTCAACGGCCAAGAAGTATTCTTGCTATGAGTGCAGAACCCGCAAAAAGGTCAAAAGAAATGTTCATTCTTCATGTCAAAACTGAAGCTGGAACTTATGTAAAGGAATTTGTTCATGGAGATTTCGGAAGAACCGTTCCAAATGTCTCTGATCTTTTGGGATATCAAACAGAAATTTTATCCCTTGATGTCACGGTAAGTTTTAGCCCGAGTCAGGGCTTATGTAACCATCGTGTCCGTCTGTCCGTCCGTCCGTCCGTCTGTCTGGGACACGATAGGGCCCAAACGGCTTAACCGATCGTCCCCAAATTTTGCACACGTGTTCTACTAC
>JAQIXN010000619.1:0-32591 GCA_034698145.1 Proisotoma minuta
TCAGAAACTTTCATATCATAGTTTAGATAAATGAATCATAAATTAAATTAATTGTAAACAAAAAAGATGCAGTAAACCGTTTTATTTCAAAATTTTGACGGTCACCAAACCCATTTATCCAATTTATAATTCAGTAATTCTAAATATCAAAATTAGTTTGCATCAAATACAAATCCGTCCAATTTAATCGCGACCAACATAAATAGGAATGTATGTTATCTCTACTTCTCCAGATTTTATGGCCATCAAATATCAACATTAGTTTTTGTTTTGATGATTTAATGCAGTCCATTTGCTTATTTAAAGCAGTATTAAATATATTTATATATTGGAGAGGATTTGCAGCAACTTAAAACAAGGAATTTGATGAAACTTCTTATCGCAATTTGTAACTTATAGCCTTGATATTTATATAATAAGCACAACCAAGTTAAAGTTGACTTGCAGCCAGGACTTGATAAAAAGCGTCGTTTATACTGCACTGCAAAAATTATCAATAAACTTAAATCCGTACAAGACAAAATAATTTAGTTAATATCAAGCAATCGCTAAATCACCATCAATTGGAAACCTCATCATTTTAAACTTGTGATTTTCTAAATAAATAAATTATTAATAGTTTGGTGGATTCTCCCTAAAATTGCATTAATTGGGATTTATTTGGACAAAGTTAAACATAAGTTTATTATTATTTATTATTATTTATTATTATTTATTTATTAAACGTAAGTTTATTTTAAGCTTAAACTATTTTAGAATTTCCCTGACTTTGTAAATTAAAATGGAATTTAATGAAAAATAAAATTTCCGTAACAGTTAATCCATCATTAGTTTTCCGTGTTATTTCTATTGTTATGTCAGTCTCTCATTTTTATTATTAGAAAATAAAATAAAAATAAATTATTAGAGACCTAAAGAAAATTGCAAATTATCTTTTAAAAAATTAGGCTTTAGAAATGTTTTCCATTCAAGGTTTTTTCTTATTTTAAAAATGCATTTACAGCATTGTATAGTTAGAATTAAAAAATTACCTGATGTTGCAAAATTAGTGTTAAAAATTGTATTCAACCACAAAATAGGGAATAATTAAAAATACGTTTTGAACATTTTAACACTTATTAAGCCCCCATGTTTTTCTTTTATAGGTTTTTGGACTCTTTAATTTAACTATTGCCGACGACGTCGAAATTTTGGAAACTGTTGTTTCACGTTTTGACGCAATTGAATTAATATTGACTGCCCTAGAGAAAAAATTTTTGGAAAATGGAAATTTTTAACCATCAATAACTCCTCAATTGCAATTAATTTATTGAGTTTGTCACCAAATAAGATATGGACCCTTAAGCATTTAAATTTTTTAAATTAGCTGATATTTTATTTTCCAGTTTTGAATAATACTTAAAATCAGATATACAAATAAATAATTGTAAATCTAATTGTAATAGATGTAATTCCAGAATTGAAATTTAATTAATATTTCTATTAATTTCTTCTAGTATTCTGGAAAATGTGTACCTTGTATTACCTATGGATAAAATCTTTTATCATACTTGTTGTGTTAAGTTTATATCTGTCAGCGTGCACTTCTCCATCACCTTGTTTGAAAGTTATTGTGGAGCTTGTCTCCAAAATACCACATTATCGACATGGAGACAGAAACTACTCCAAAATATTTATAAGCACAAGGTACATACTTATCCAAGGTGCATAATTCCGTTTGTCACCTTCAGCTTTCTTGTTTCATCTCCAACCCAACTTTAGTTGACATTTTAAATTCTACTTGAGACTAGCTGAAAAATTTGGAGACAATTGATAACGGTTGAGGAGCTATCATTTGACATTTTGAAATTGTACTAGACTTGTTATCCTCTTCATTATATAACGTGTAAAATATTTAGCTTTATATTTATATAAATATTTAGTTATTACATAACTGGTTGACATAAGATTAAGACTTAAAGTCACTGCCTATTTCTTGGAAAGAAACCAACAAATAATAAAAATTCAAAATGGCATCAAACATATTCGTCTTTGTCATAATAATTATTGCTCTCTGTAAAGAAAACTCGGCTCACCTTTCTGAATTTGATTACGAAGAGTTACAAACATTTCTTCAAGTTTTAGACAGACTAGTTGTCCAAATATTTCTGCCTTGCACCACCACAAACATTCTATTGCTCATCCAAATAAGTTCAAAGTTACGGATTCCTCTGCTAATCTTTGATTTCCACTGTAAACCACTCTTGGGAAACATTTCTTTTCATCGGTATTCACTATCGGCAACAGAAATGGAAGCCACAAATGGTTTAAATAGCATGGATTTTTTTACCAAATTTGGACACGATAGCAACCGCATGCAATCTTTCAAGCTGAACTGCCATCTAATCTCAATTGACATTGACGGCATGGATTTAAGTTTAAGAAAAACATTCACCACTTTGGCTTGGCTGAAGGAAGATCCACACTACTTTTTACTATTAGGAACTAATGATGACCAGGTAGCTGAATATTTTGCCGAGGAATACACAAATCTTATGTTCACTGGAACCATCCTTATGTTAAAAAATTTGACAGGAAACTTCTTTTATTTTAATGCTGTGACAAATAGATTTCAGATATTAATACGGGATTTAGGTCAGAATTGGCGCCAGTTTTGGAAAATTAATAATGCCGACCTTGGTGGGAATAAAATAGTTTTCAATAGTCACAATTTTGAAGCTTATGAAGATCATGCGGCCTGTCTCATTCAAAATTTCGACGTCTTTTCCAATGATCAAAACAGAGAAGGAATCTGTGTTGTTCACACGCTTTCTCGAAAATATAACTTTACAACGATCAGGATCCCATCCGCCTATGATATTTCTATCGCAACCATCCAATACCTCAAATCTGAAGGCCCTGTTTATTGGGGAATTACAACTCCCCCGGGGCCAAACAGATGGGAATATCAAACCTATCGAATTTTCAGCAAACCTAACCGTCTTGGATATCAGGCCTTGTTGTCCTCTTTGGATATGTTAACGTGGATTTGTCTTTTCCTCTTTGGTGCAACAACGCTGTTTGTTTTGATCTTAATTGACAAAAATGAAATCGTTTATCCATCCCAACACGCTATTTGGCTTATTTCCACATCTTTAGACCAATCCGCTTCTCTTAGTAAGGGCGTTTCAAAATTCAAATATTTTGGGTTCTTAACAGCCTGGATTTATGGCGTAATATATATCGGGAATTTATATAAAGGCGACTTGGTATCTCTTCTTGACTCAAAAACCTTGCCCTCTGTCCCTTCGTCTCTATTTGACCTTGCGACCAGTGAAATCCCAGCGATAACCATAACAACCACTGTTTACGGAAGCTATGAAGAACACGATATCTCATTTATATTACATAGAGTGATACCTGATTACTTTATTGTATTGAGAGCCGCAAACCCTTTATCTAAAGGCATGAAGATTCTACAGGAGACCCTTTCATACCCAGTAACACTAATGAGTAGATTGGTACTTATCTTTAAAAACAACACCAAAATAAACGATTTCCTTCCTCAAAAAATTAAAAGGCCGTTAGATCTCCAATCAATTGCTGTTATAGACTCAAATACAAACCTGCTCGTGGCTGACAAATTGGTGGAATTTTTTACGGATTACTCCCTCAACTCTAAAAGCACTGATAGAAAAAGAGAAATGTTTTATTTTGTTGCTACGAGTTGGCTAATTGATAGAAATTTGTTCTCCCATCTTTTCGTCCGGGATCTAAAGTTACTTGATCAGAGCGGGATTTGGTTACTTTGGATTGACCGTAGTGAAGAAAGGCGAATATATAAAGGAATGTACTCTGCGAGGGAAAAATTAGGGAAAGGGGTGCTTTACCAAATGTTAATGACCAAGGTGAAATGGTGGTCAATAATTGGCACAGAATATGGTCCTCTGCCCCTAAAACTCTTTGCAATTCCATTCTCTCTCGTTGGCATATTATTTTTTGGTGCAGCATTGGTTTTATTTTTGGAAAATATTTGGGCCAATAGGTTGGAAATAAAGGATGGATTGGTTTGGTTAGATTATGCATCCGCATATGCACAAAAGATTTGTAGAAGATATGCAGAAAGATTTTGTAGAATTCCATGCGTGATTGCTAGTTTTTGGACGTTGATAAAAATTCTTATTCACAGCTTTATTCGTATTACCAAAATTTTAAAAGTCCAAAGTCTTAAAGTGTTAGATTTAACATAAATAACAACACCAGATAATGAATAGAATTCGCATCATATGAAGTTAGTAAGGGTGTACAATTTACAACAACAACAACTATGCAACTATTTAAACTAGGTTTTTTTTTGTTAGCTAAAAGAATAAATTTGCTATAGTACATAGTATCTCTTATAACTATAAAAATTGTTAGTATAATTTAATAACTCAAATTATAATTAAAGTAATTACTCGGCGTTAATTTAAAATTTAATGACAACTGACAAGCATTAAGTTATGGGTTTGAAATCGTTCTTATTGTCAAATATTAAATCACTGTTTAAAATTAAGTTGTTTAACATTTCCTAAATACTTCTTCCATCTTTTATTTGTTGATATAGTGATTAAACCATTGGTCTTGACATGGATGGTCCAGCTTTAAGAGTTAATAGCACACTCAGCTTACCATTGAGATACATTATATTTAAAGTTTATTCTTACCTGTTTCTTCTTGTTCTTGGTCTTTCACATTTCTCAAAACATCGTCTAAACGTTGTTCTGTAGCTTCACGTCCAACAGCAGATTGCCAACTTTGCAAAATATGAGTAAACAATTCATAGGTTTCTAATAGGCCAATGTTGTATCTCTTGGCTAATGTTATTGCTTCGCCAGAAGATAGCTCTAAAGTGCCGTAAATTTTTCTCCAATTTTTTACAGCGACATAATCATTGCTCAGTTTCATTGCAGCCCCGTGTATATCAAAAGTCCGTGCCATAAGCCTCGACCCTGGAACAACAAATTTGACAATTATTTTCCATTCTGATTAGCCATAATTTTCAATCTCAATTTTCAATCAACATTTTCAAGCCTTTAAGATTTAGTAAGTGTGCAATGTAACGTTGAGTGCATGAAGACGTTCAAATAGTGTGGTCAAAAAAGTGAAACAAATTAAAAGATCTTTAAGATTAAAATAATAATCCACCGGCACAAAACTACTAAAATTGACAACAAAAAAATCAATTCCTTAATTTAAAAATTAAGCTGGACTGAAAGCTTTTACATATTTTAAAATAGTTTCAGATGCTAGTCTTTACTCAATTTAAACAAATTTGCTTTGTGAAGAACAATCAACAATGCATATTTAAAATGTCATCAAAAATATTTGAAAAGATTTTTAAAAGAATTTATAAGAATTAGAAAGAAGAGATTGATTTAAACTTTTGCATTTGCCAACAATCAAATGATTTTTATTTGTTTGTTTCATAGTGTAACGGTTACACTGCAGCACTGTAACCTTTACTTACTTTGGCGCTTTCATCCTACCCTTCGTGCCCCGATATTTGAGTGCTGGCTTCAGTCGGGTCCGGTTCTGGGACGGTCCTAACCAAAGTAGGGATTGTTGCTTCATGAAACCAGTTTACGCAATCCTTTCCTATTCTGGTTCTCTTTACAGGAGCTTTTAAACTTGCGTCTGCATTGTTTACGTCTTTTCCGACCGCGAAATTAATATTCCGGGGGTCGGATTTCTTTTTTTGTCCCTGCAAACCAAATTTTGTTCCTGATTTTTTTGTGTGTCCCTGATTTTCCTGTGTGTCCCTGGTTTTTCTGTGTGTCCCTGAATTTCCTGTGTGTCCCTGAATTTCCTGTGTGTCCCTGATTTCCCTGTGCATCCTTGATTTTGCCCAGGTGTCCCTACAAGCGCGTTTTCGCGTTCGCAAAAGAAATCCGATCCCCGTAATATTCTCACCCATTTCCTTGTATCAAATAAATAAATAAATTAATTAATTTCCCATTTGCCGCTGCTACATGAAGAATCGACGCCTTTTGTTTATTAAATCTCACCTTAAGTAACTCTGGAAATTTCTCAAAGAACGTAAATAGCCATGATTCATTTGTGAAAACCACAGATTTCATAAAATTATTAACTATTTTTTCTTTGTCTTCCCCTTTGTACAACTTCAAAGCAGCCACTAAATCACTAAGGTCATTCACTAATGATTCTATATATTTTGGTGATGAGCACATTTCAGTAGGTAAGGTAGGTATATCCAAACCACAGTTTTAAAAATAGAGATTGAGCACTGAGATGCGGGTATATCCAAACCACAGTTTTGAATCGACAGTTTTATTGCTAGACCCTTTTAACGGTACTTTATTGCTTTGACCTCATTTTGTTTTGAGTCATCAGTAGTATGCTAAAGGTTCATTTGTCCGCAGTAGTTTATAATTATGCAAAATAATGCAACAAATGAGACAAACGAGTTTGACAAATAATGCAACAATTAAGACAAACACAAAATACAATTCTTATTATTTATTAGGTATTAACCCAAAAAATTCTAAAAATCTATAAAATTCACAAGTATAATAATACAAAAAAACCAAAATTAAACAAGTTATAAAAATCAGTACAGCAACAATTATTCCCACAATACTACCATTACCCAAATAATTAGCATTATTACAATAATCACTTTTACACAAAGTAAGACAACTATTCATATGTATCCAACTCAAAGTAGGAAAATCTCTAATAAGGCTGTGAACAACACAAAATTCCGAGTCAACAGTTTTATTTTTCAAAAAAAAAGTAGAGACTCCAGCAGCTCCAAGTTGAGAATCTTGAGAGGTAACGACATCTCCATTAGCCAAAAGACATCCAAGATATGTACAAGTTTCAGGGTAACAAGGTATTGTTCCACCAAGACACGCAATGCAGGAATCGTTTCCGTTGTAGCCATGACAATTGAGAGATTGGGCAAAGTGAAGACCCAAAATTAGAAATAAGAGCTCCATTCTGGTTGAGAGTTTCTTAACAAATGATGCTGAATCTGTACAATGTCTTCTATTTATTGATATATTTTGATAACGGCCATAATCTCCATTCTACACACGGGGCATAGATCTTGCGTAGTAACGCAACGTCCGCAAGTTGCTAGATGACGACATGGCAATGTAACGAATCTTCTCTCTTTGTCCATACAAATTCTGCAAAGTTCAACATGTTCACCCTCGCCTTCTTCTTTAGATTCTTCTTCTTTAGGCTTTTCGACGGCTTTTGTTTTGTTTAAGAGTAAAAACATACACTTGTTTGAATACAAAGCATGTTCAACCAATGGAATGTCACCCTTTTCCCACTCTCCAATCATCACTCCGCAATAATAACAAGCCGCCCGATCCTTCACCCCGTAATAGAAAAACCCAGCACTAGCCATGTCTTCTTTTGTTACAGCATCAGACTTGAAATTCTTGAATGACTCGAGACGTTTCTCCATTGTAACAAATCCCCTGTTGTGAATCGTGTGCTTTTTCATCACTAAGCAATTGGCTAGAGGAAGATCCATCTTGAGACAGTGTAGTTTCTTGCTTCTAGTCAAGGTACACTCTAGCAGTAACCTCAAGTTCCAGACCTGGTCTATCCAACTTTACTACCAGATTGGGCTGTTCATCTACCAAATTAGCCATTTCATTCCATGATCCATCAGAAACTCCATGCTTCAGATTGTACACAAATTTTCTATTGTTTACTATCGTTTTGAAAGCTTTGTAAGTTCCCTTCCCTCCAGACAATCCCCCAATTCCATCCATTAATGGTCTTAAAGCCGCCATTACCCCGGTTTCAAAGTCATAATCTTTCAAACCAATCGATGCAAGATAGATATCAATTGCGTCCCCAACATAGCCCGTGAATCGTGCATCTTCTCCATGAATAGCAACTTCCATTCCATTAATTATACCGTCCATTGCCGCCCCTCCAGCAATTCCACCAACAACAGCCCCTACTGGTCCTCCCCCAAAAAATCCTGCAGTCCCACCTGCAATTACACCAATGTTTCTGCTAGCGTTTTTCATTGCGGTATCTCCACTTTCATTATCCCCAACTGCATAATGAACTGCCCCCTTAATGTGTCCAACTACAGGAATTGAATCAGCGAGAGCAGAGACTTCATAAAGCATCTCTGCTGCAAACTCTTCTTGCAATTCTTTTGCCCTTTTATTATCTCCCTTTATTGCGTGAATAGCTGAAGATATTTGAGAGAATACTGGAGCTTTATTATTATAAAGGAAATTGTTTTGTGTGTTTTTTGCCCCCTCGCCATCGCCGCCAATAACTTGTACCAACGACTTGACTTGAGACACGACTGGTATACTATCAACGTTACCCATCGTAATAATGACAGGCTTTTTTAATTTTCATGACCTTATATAGATTTTTTAAATCCTGACTTCAGTTGGTGATAAAAAATTGATTAGTCACCAAAATTTGGAAACTTGGACAAAATTGGTTTGGAACCGTTTTTAATTGAATTTACAAGAAAATCTGCACAAGTTAAATTCTCTGGTTTTTCCCGACAAATATATCTGGCATCGGTTGCCAAATAAATCCACAAGCTAACTGCAATAATTGTTATTGTATAAAATAACAAAATCACAACATGTTCAATCATTCTTGTCTCCATCGCGTCTCAGCTACAACTGATAAAAATATCAATTAATTCCTTTTAAATATGGATTCATTTTACGTTCACATGCATAGCGATTCCTCGTTTGATTATTTCCCAAATAACACCGTATCAAACTTTAAAAACTGGCTTTCCAATCCAATTCAATTAGAGCCAAATACGTATGAAGTTGCAATGTTGGAATGCAATTACCCTACAGCAGATTATTATATCCCAAAAGGAACAGAGTTATTCAGATACAGAGATTACTCATTTAAAGTATGGAAAAATCATTTGGCTTTAGAAGATATTGACAATGTGGACAGCTTGTTGCAACATTTACAAGTAGAATATCATTTCTATTTTGAAAAACGGCAAGGTAGAATAGAAATTGAAAAAAACATATGTAGATCCAATTGAAATGCAGTTTAATGAAGAAGTTGCTGCTATATTAGGGATTCCAATTCATTTTGAATTTGATAAAAAATTTTACAAATCAGATTTTGATATTGACATGAGTGCTCCAGGACAAACTTATTTTGTTTATTGTAATATTATAGAAAATCAATTTGTTGGCGATAGTACAGCTCCTTTGTTGAGATCGTTTATAAATGTTCCAAATGGAAATCAAACTATTATATCAAAAACTTTTGATAACCCCCAATATATTTCATTATCCATGCCAGAATTTTCATACATACATATGTATATAAGAAATAGATTTGGAAATGCACCTCCATTCCCTTCTGGCACTTTTTGGGCCACACTTCATTTCCGTAAAAAGCGTTTTTAATGTATTCGTGCATGGATAATCCAAACGATTTTTATGAGGTTTATGCACCTCAGGCTGGTGGACTTATTGCTTACAAAGCTAGCTATTCTAGGCAAAAGGGGGCAGGTCTTGGTGGAGTGTTTGGCACAATTGCCAAACGCTTGTTACCATTTGTGAGAAAAATGTTACCACTTATAACACCACACGTAGCAAAGGCAGCTAAAAAATTGACCACTAATTTGTTTACAAAAGAGCAACCTTTCAAATCTGCATTAAAGTCAAACACTCTTGAAGCTTTAAAAGGCATTGGTGAGGATTATTTAGCACAGTCAGGAAGTGGACGACGAACTAGACGCACTAGGCGAAAAGGGACAGCTAAAACACCAACTAAACGTAAAACACCAACTAAGCGAAAGACAACAACTAAACGAAAAGCTTCAGCTAAACGTAAGACGACAGTAAAACGAAAATCTCCTGCTAAACGTAAAACTGCAGTAAAGCGGAAAACTAAAAAGAAAGCCCCCATCTCTAGAAGATCAATCTTTGATTTGTAATGGCGAAAAATCATTATTTCGTCAGGACGGAAACTGACTTGTTTACCGAACCTGGATATGATCTTACTTTACAGAGTACGACTAAAGTAGACTATCATCCAATCACAAACATCACAGACAGAACATGCCCCATTACATTTATTATTCAAGGAAATGATTCCCAATACATTGACTTTGGAGAAAGCCAATTGTACATTCGTTGCAAAATTACAAATAGTAAGGGAGGTGACCGTTTAGCGTCAAATACTGATACAGCACCTGTAAACAATTTTCTACATTCTCTTTTTCAACAAGTTACCATTCAGTTAAACGACACACAAATAACTCCTCCCTCAACATTATATCCATATAAGGCTTATTTAGAAACTCTTTTAGCTTTTGGTAAAGATTATACAAAAACTCAGGCGCTCGTAGCACTCTACAACAAAGAGGAAGATCCCACACCTTCTGGACAAGGATGGATAGCAAGAGAGTCAGCTTCAAATGAAAGTAAAACATTTGAAATGTGTGGAAAACTCAGATCGGACATTTTTAATCAAAATAGATTCTTAATTCCTGGAGTAGACGTGAAAATTGTTTTAAATCGGTCCCCAGATACTTTTTGTCTTTACGCAAAACCCCCATCAACCACAACTGCATTTGATCAACCACAAGTTCACATTGTTGAGGCCAAACTGATTATTCAAAAGCACAACCTTTTGAACTCAATTGCTTTGAGTCACGTGAAACTCTTGGACAGTGGTCATCCAGCAACTTATCCAATGAGAAGAGGTGATGTGAAATCGTTTTCTTTGGCTAGTGGAACCATGCAATATACCAATGAAAATTTAATAACTGGATTAATTCCTGATCGTTTAGTTATTGGTTTATTGACAAGCACTTCGGTTCATGGAAATATTATTGAAAATCCCTTTAACTTCCTTAAAGCTGACATATCTAGCATTAGTGTCACTGTGAACGCCGAACAAATAACATCTCAAACATTTGAACTCGATTTTGACAACAAGAAATGCATTGAAGCATACTATAGCATTTTTTCTGGACTTGGAATTGCAAATTGTGACACTGGACTTGATTTGACATTTGATCATTTTAAAAACGGAAAAACATTATATTTTTTGACCTTAGACATCAATACGACGGCTATGCACTGCCAAGACATGGAAGTGTAAAAATTGAAATTAAATTTCGTAAACCTTCAAAAGTCTCTCTTACGGCAATCTGTTATTGTGACTATCAAGCCATATTGTGTGTAGACAGGAATCGTCACGTTTATTTCAAAGAAGACACTACAGGATGAATACTCTTGAAATTCGAAAAATTTTGCAGGGGTTGTTACACACGAGAAACTTGTTTTATGATGTACTGGCCTCTGATGAACTAAAAACTGTAATGCTTAGAAAATATCCACTAGTTTTGGTAGTAAACACAAAGCCATCAAACCATCCAGGAGAACATTGGACTGCAATCTTTGTAAGAAGCAGAAATGACCCCATGATTTTCTTTTGCAGCTATGGAATGGGAATTGAATCTTATTCGGAAGACTTTAATCAATTTAGTAAATTGTTTAAATCAGTTGTCCAAAATAAAGTACAATTACAAGCAATCAACAGTAACGTGTGTGCTCACTATGCTATATATTTTTTATGGAAGCAAATAAATAATGTTAATTTAAATTCCATTTATTGTGGGTTTTCAAAAAATTATCACAAAAATGACAAATTAGTGAGAGATTTTGTAAATAATAGAAATCATTTATTAAGTAAAAATTGTAAACATAAAAATAATATTATTCAAATATCAATAAATTTTAAAACTTGATCCATATTTTGTTTAAGTTTGATTTAATTTTTCGATTGCATATTCTTCCTTTCCCAGTTTGAGGTTTGAGTAATTTTTCAATACTAGCAGGGAACATATTGGCAGGATGGGACTTAGTTTTAAGGAAACTTATAACCTGTTGTAAATTTGGGTCCATCTGTCGACTTACACTCAAACCTTTACACAATTGATTCAATAATGTATTCATTTGTTGAATGGAATACTTTACTCCTCCAAAGTATATGACACTATTGTTAATTTGCATTCCTTCATCTCTCAAATATTGCAATATTCGTGGTCCACGATAAGTGGTTCCTTTCAATATTTCATTAATAATTGAAGCATCAATCTCTGGTTCTTTTTGAGTCATTACTTTGTTATCACCTTCAACATTTTGCACCAACAGTGGCTTTTCCTTTTCTTCTTGCAATTTATCAATAAGTTGTCTTGTAAGATTTTGCATGAGCAATAATCTGGCATCTTCTGGAATAGAAGAGTCGCTCATTAATTCTGCTTTGGAATGTTTTAGTTTTTCCTGAGTATCAATCTCTGGTTCATTGCTCATTGCCAAAATCTGACGATAAATTGCTTCGGGGACAACTTTTAATTTCTGGGCCATCGTTCGACAACTAAATTAACAAGTGGTGCCAACAATGGTAAAAATCCTTCACCTCTCTGAACCAAAAATTCTCTTTTCTTTCTAATTGATGGAGTTTTTAAAGTAATTCTTTTAATTTCTTTTTTATAGGGTAAAAGTTTTGTCAGACGATGCTTCGAGATTGGAATTACTCCTCTTTGAAGGTTGACGCACAATTCACAAATGGAACGAATTTCTTCGGCACTAGCCTTTTTAAGCTTAACTTGTCTCTTGACTGGAAGTTGTTTCCGCATCAATCCTTTGAGAAAGAGTTTATGATCCACAACACGATTATTTTTCTTGTTTGCCATTTTGTGTCCAAGATAGAACTGAACAATTAGTATTTATACAGACTATTTATCTATTTTTGTTTAGTAGCAAAATGGAGGCAAAGATCAAAAGAGCTTATTTAAACTATAAACAGCCAGGGAGTTTTAGTGGTAAAAGCGGTTTTATAGTTAGTGGGAAAAGAAAAGAACCAAAATCTGTAATAGATAAAGTGTTAAAAAGCATTCCCGCTTTTACCGCTCATCACAACAAAAGAAAACCTTTTATAAGAAGATTTGTTTATTCACCACATATAAATGCACAATGGGGAATAGATCTTCGTGATATATCAAGATATTCTCGCCATAACAATGGAAATACATTTATTTTGGTCGCGATTGACATTTTTAGCAAACGTGCTTGGATGGAACCACTTAAAAATAAAAGTGGATTAGCAGTTCGCAAAGCATTTGAGAAAATTTTTAAAAGAAGTGGGGGAATTCCAGAAACAATTCAGAGTGATATGGGTCGGGAAATTTATAACAAAAATGTGAAGGATTTGTTTGAAAAATTAAACATTAAGCTTTTCAGCACACAATCTGAATTAAAATGCTGTGTTGTTGAAAGATTACATCGTACAATTTTTGAAAAAATTCATCGTTACATGACTCATAATAAAACATTAAAGTTTGTTGACAAATTAAAAGATTTTGAAAATTTGTACAATTCAAGTTTTCATCGTAGTATTGGTTGTAGACCAAAAGATGTAACATTTGAAAATCAAATTGAAATTCACAAAAAGCTTTATGGCAAGAAAATAGGACTGGTTGATGAAAGAAAGGAAAAATTCAAAATTGGTGATGTGGTTTTAGTTTCTGCGGTTAAAAAGACATTTGAAAAAGGGGCAACTGCAAATTGGCGACCCGAAAAATATATTGTTCATGAAATTAAAAAAATTTATCCCCGCACATATATATTGAGAAACCAAGATAATGAAATAGTTCAAGGTTACTTTTATAGGGAGGAATTGTTAAAAATTAATCATTAATAAAATGGACTTGCTAAAACATTTATGGAACGAATTTGTTAGTGCTGTGTCAAATCTTAGATGCTGCATCAATGATAAACTAGCAAGCTGTTGTTCTACAGTCGTTACAGTTGAATCCAATAGAAATTATCGTTATGAAATTGATTTTTCTTTGGGAATAAAAAATACATGTGAGATTTGCAAAAAATTATGCACAAAATACATCACACCTAACGAAACTGAAAACAAATTTATTTTTGTTTGTTTTATTTGTGGAATAATTTATTTAGAATCATATCCATTAGATCATAAAAACAGAAACTCTAGACATTAGCTATTCAGTCGTAATTAATACTTCAAAATGGAAGGACGTGATGAAGAAGAAGTGTTTAAAAAACTAAAAATTTGGTTCAAAAAGAACTTAATTTCAAAGCTCGTTTTCATTTCCAAAAAAGATGCGTTGATACAAGTTAATCTTTATGAAATCCCAAAAGTTTGTGAGAGATTAATTAACATTTATATGAATAATGGTGGAAGCATGATGGAAGCATTGGAATTAAAAGCAGAAATAGCACAGCTTGTGAATAATAGGTCAACGTTTGGACCAAGAACGTTTTCAAGACCAATTAACATGAGTATGAGCTTGAATACATGACACCAACAACAACGTCAACAACAACAACAACAATGCTTACAGACGTAAACGAAACCCAAGTTTAAACAGCTTAAATCCTTTCTATTCCCAACGTTTAAAAGGGACAAGGTCTTTTAAACCACTTTCTAAGTTTAACATTGTTAGGTATCTGTTAGCCTTAAGGATGTAATAAAGAAGCTATGAAGCAATAAACGTACCAAGATGTATAAATAGTGAAGCTTGAACCATTATTTTCATCAGTTGATACTCAGACTTGCTCAAGCAAAGTTTACTCATCAAACAAAAATCTGATACCATGGATTTCAAAGCCGCTGTCGTTTCATCTTCCCCTTCGGAAAATTCAAGCCAAGACTCTGTTCCAATGGAAGTGGATGATCCAACACCCCCAAACAATGCTGTTTCTGTGAACGAGCCTTTGGAAGAGTCAAACCAATCTGACCCCAACTCTGTTGTAACTGCTCCAATTGAAAATCCAATCTGCCCCAAGGACGCTGTTTCTCCGAAAACCCCCAACTTTGCCCAAATCTGCGCCAAGAATGTTGATTCCAACTCTGAAGTGAAGGCTCCAGGTGAAGAAGATGCTAAAAACGCTGTTGCTGTGGACGCTACTCTGTTGCAAAATGGAAGTGAAATAAAGATGCATTTTTCGAATGGCAGAAAACGGCAAAATGACAATAATACACGAATGAGTGAAGCCGACCCCAAACGAGTGAAAGTTTTTCCAACCCCAATGACTTGTTCCGTGGAAATTGAATCTGAAGAGAGAAATTACTTTTCTTTGAAAAACAAAAAGAAGGAATTGTGTGACTGATTAAGGACATTTTGATTCAATTGTGTGATTTGATTGGAGATGCTGAAACAACAAAGGAAATGTTTGGAAATCAAATTGAAGCATTTTTGCAACTGTTTATTGAACATTATCGTGGAAATCGTTTGGACTGGAAAAAACAGTCTGATACTATGGGACTCTGTTATGATTTGAAGGTTAAAAGTAAAACCTATATCAAAATGTTTCCAAACTATGACGAAGAACGGAGAGAAATATCAATTAAAGGGGATTTTGGAGCCATTTCGTTTGACACAACTCATGCATTTTATGTGATTCGTTTATTGGCGGAACGCTACGGAATTGGCAAAATCTGACAAGGGGATACCATACTATAAAATGTTTAAGGTTATTCCTATTGACGAAGCATGTACTTTTGAGGAGTTTAAGGATAAGTGTGGAAAAAAGAAAAAATGTTTTGCCGCATGCGATTGTTAATATTTGGATAAAATGAAATAAAAATCTTTATAAAAAGAAATGATTTGTTTGAAATTTGTTTATTTATTTCTCAACCACCATGGCTTTCATACTTGCAAATGAATCTGGAAATATAAAAATCCCAAAAAATGAATTATTGCATCAAGCTTTAGATTTGGTAGTGGCAGCTTCAGAGTTTGAGACTACGGAAACGTTGATGAACTTTTTGGGTGAAGTCTTGAGTGTTGCAAGTTCTAAAGAATTAAAAATTAAATATATACGTCAACATTTTAAAAATTATTTAGGTCAACCCAAAAAACCTTGAGTTAAACGTTTGAGGGTTGAACTTTTATTGTTGGGTGGTAGCTACCTGACGTATTTCCAAGAGTATATAAAAGCCAGCCCATTAGAGATTTCAGCATTCATTTTAAAAAGTAAAGTTGTTGGATCAAGAGCTCCACCAGAAACATTAAAGTCAAAATGGCGGGCGAAGCTGGAACTTTAAATAGTAGGGGTAAAGTGATTGTGAGCATGAAGCCTTGGGTTTATTGCTATGTTGAGGAAAGCCGGCTTGCAGTAGCATCTCGTCAAGATACTTTGGTTTTGAAAAATTCCGAGACAAACGATGTTGTAGTTCTTCCGGCAGAAGCTGCAACAACTCTTGCCCTCAACCTTTTGATTTTTGCACGTGACAATGATTTTCCAATCGATTGGTTTGTACGAGAAGCTCAAGCGCTCTATCAAGATGTAAAAAATCGGGAAAACAATCATGGACTTTATAGAAAAAACAATGTTATTGGATATCTCTACGAAACTAAAATGCCATTGCATGACAGTGTCGAAATGGGGGTCATTGAAACTGACAAATTGTTGCCCGAAGAGGAAAGACCATTTTTTGAAGTTCAAACGCGCAGAATAATGTCGGAAGAAGGAATGAATTCTGCAGCATTAAGACAACATTTTGGATGTCCCCCAATCAGCTCATACATTGGAAGAGATGTCGCTGGACCAGAATGTCAACTTTGTGGAAGAGGATTGAATGAACATGCTCCGAGGCCCGGACGGCCCTTTGCATAGGTATCAGAGATATTATATCAGAGATAGGATATGCTTTGCATAGGTATCAGAGATAGGATATGCTTTGCATAGGTATCAGAGATAGGATATGCCCTTGGCATAGAGAGATATGCTTCGCATAGATATCAGAGATAGACGGCGGCGGCGGCGGCGGGGGCGGCTGCTCAAAATCATATAAAATCATGTCCAGTAAAGTAAAATCAGTCATTGTTTGTTTGTAACCATGGACGAATGGGCAATTAATTTTGATAATTTGATAAAAATTCCTTGTACTGTAAAAACACGTTCTTATAAGACAAAAACTTTAAAATTTACAGTTTCGTCTGAAGTCAAGAATGGATTAAACTGCGTTGTCATCACTCAAGATTTGGACGGAATTACACGGAAAATTTTCATCAATCCTCAATCAACTTCTTTATTAATCAACAACCTTATTGATTATTCTGTAGACTCTTTTAGAAAAAACTTGATGCAAAATGTCAAAACCTAAAGTTTCTTTTGGACATGTTATTACATTTTATTTCAAAGACACTATAGAAGACCAGGAAATTCGTAAATGTTATTGGATGACTTGTGCCGCAGACTGTGAAAGATTTAAAAATAGGATAAAAAACTTTGAAAAAATATTTGAAAAATGTATAAATAAAATTTATTTTTCTGTGTAAACGCTACAATCTTCTGGAAATAAGCTATTTCTAAAACGAAATTTGTCTTCCTGATTTTGATCTAAATCAATGACAAGGTATCCATATTGTGTGCTCATTACATCATTATATGCATATTGTAAAACTTGATTGTTTTTGCCTCCATTCATTTGTCGTCCCAAAACTTTTATAAAAGTGGTATCTCGGGGATTTTTCAAGACAACAATATATTTACAGTTTAAAGTAATGGATCTTGTTTTGCCTTTTTCAAAAAAATTTTGAGTCAGGAAAATTATTGAAACATTATTATGATGTGAATAAATTGTAAATGCTTTAACCATTTCTTCAGATTTGGAAACTTCTGTCATTAAATCATCAAGAACAATTAATAATGGACCATTGAAATTGGTGGGCAATCCTTGTTTAAACTCAATGTTTGGCACACTACTTTTTATTTTATTAAACAATTTAGGTTGATATTCTTGATATTATTGATAACAATATAAAACTCTATCAATAGGGGGCTTAATTATTTCATCTTTTCTTTCCAATAATTTTGCAGTAAGAGTAGATTTCCCCGACTGGGTAGAACCGCTTATACACATAGTGAATGGGGCATTGAGAGACATTTTAAAATTATGTCCTTCCATTATGAAGTCTAATCTATTACTAATTGATTTAAATAACTTGGAATGTCTTTATGTCCATGGGCCAAAGTCTCTGTTGCATTGATTACAAATCTTTTTGTATCAAAACCATTCAAGGCGTTTTTGACGGATTTTGTGGTACAAATTTCATGTTTATTGCTTCGAATAGAGGTGATGGTTGCTGTGGTTTGTTTCTTGGTGTCTTGCAAAACTTGCAAGTAATCGTCAACAGTTTGATTTTTCATGGCTGCTTTAACAATGCCCTTTGCACGAGTTTTATTGATATAAACAATCTTCATCAAAATCCCATTTTCCAAAAATACAAGTTTGCTTCCTTCATCTTCATCACAATCAACTTCCACAAATGTAATGGCCTCCACTCCATACATTTTTGCTTTTGCTGCTGCAAACCTTGTTATTATCGAGCTGGGGTACTCATCTTTCATAGTACCCAGCTTTTTTCTGTTGGATGGATCATTAAATTGCTTCAAAATACCAGCAAAGTCGCTCATATCGAAATGCTGTTTGTCTCTCATCATATCCTTGTAAATATCTTCAGTGTGGATGTGGTAAATGAGGCTGTCGGTATCATAGTAAAGGGTCTTGGCTCTGTTCCCATATGTGGGAACAATATAATGATAATGATATCGCATCATTATCTCTTTAGAGATTTCTAATATGCTTACTCCGACACAGATCGGTTTATCTAGAGTGACGCTAATTTTCTTTTTCACAGCCAACGAGACATTGTCATTAATTTTAATTATCCTTTGATAGGTTGGTCTGTTGACAAAATTTTTCATTTCAGACTCTTTTGTAATGACTTTTATTTCTTGACGTTTTCTCTTTTGCTCAACAGTTTTGCCATATGCTGCATTATTTAAGAGTTTGTAAAAATCTTTTTCAAATTCTGTTTTGGCTTGTTTTCGCTTTTCAGTGTTGAAGCTGATATACTTTGACATCCAATCTCGTTGAGAAAACGTTAATGCTCTGTGTATTTTTGTTACTTTCAATCCCAATGCAAGGTAGAGTTTCAAATTTCTATAATGAAGCACATAGTTTAATTTGGGATTAAGGTCTGCAACAAGCTTATAGTTTTCAAGAATTTTGTCTTTAATGCTCAAATCCGTCATTTGCTTTTTCTGATAGTTTGAAATTTCATTTACGCTAATGCCGCGTTTTGCTGGGGCTGGGGGGTAATCATTGAATTTTGAATGCAGTTCTTCTGGGACCTATTATTATTATTATTATTATTATTATTATTGTTGTTGTTGTTATATATTTACCTCCAAATCTACTTCAAAAAAATAGCCAGTAAGGCTGTCGGGTTCTAGACTGTTCAAAAATCTAACAGGGTCTAAACGGATCCGATTCAATTCTTCTTCAGTGACCCATTCATAATTATTTTCAGGTAAAAATGACATGCTTGAGTATCCATACAAATTTGTGGCATCCTAATTGACAAAAAGATGTATATTGAATTGATGCGGATTAATTAAGCGGTTAATTTATGTTGTAGTTACCTGGTATGAAATATACGAAGTTTCTTTATCTTTATCGTACAATGGACCCATATAAGGATTATTGGCTTCGGCAGCTCTGATTCCACCAACCCCGCAAATCCCACCCCTTATTCCAGTTTCCAGCCAAATATGTTGCTCGATTGTTAAATAATCAAGTTTGGCTTCTCCCAATTTGCAGACAGCATCATACGCAATCATTGGGAGAGAATAGTAATGCGCCAGGTCGAGTTTGTAAGATTCCCACAATATTGCTCTAGTTCTTTCCACGCAATCGGCCAACAAAACCACATCCAATTTGCAATAGAGGTCGTGCCATTCTCCCATGTTTTTGATTTTAAAACTATTCCACACTTTTTTTCCATTATCGTAATCTTTCTGGTCCAACTTCTCCCCAGTTAAATCATTAAAGAATGCTTCAATTGGTGGAAGGGTGTCTTCTTTAAAATTTTCCACTGATTGCATGTGGGTATAAGGGTACACTCCCTTTTTTAGCAAAAGCTTCAAATCTCCTTGACCTTGAAACATTTTCTTGGTTAGTTTGAAATGTTCTGTTCCTTCTTTTGCAAGAGTTGAAACAAGCTTGCTTAATGATGCATTGAGGAAGGCTAGCGAATCGACAAATCTTAACTTTTTATCAATAATAATGCTTAAAAATTTTTCTGATGTTTTTGGAATGACCTCCACATTCATTTCACTGGATAAAGCCTGAATGATAAAATGCCCATCGTAAGATGCCATGTTGTGAAGAAAAACTGGGAGAGTATAGCGTGCAGAGCCGTCGGCGTTACATCTTGCATGTGCTAAACCCAAAAAGACAGATAAGTAATGATCATGGTGAAAACAGATTTTGCACTCTTCTGTGAAGAATTGATCACAAAAATAACATTTTAGGGATCTTGGGTCATATTTTATTTTATATTTTAGCTGTTGATGGAGATGTGGATCAATCAGCATTGATTTTTTTGCTTGACCGTTAATATATTTCATTTGATCAAAACGTATGCTATGATCTCTCATCAAACTATCTATAAACTTTTTAGCAACGTCTTCTTCGTCTGATTGAGCTCTGTATACTTGGAAATTAACTATATCTCCTTCATAGTCAACACAAATCCAACAATAACCACATGGGACATGTTTAGACAATTTTACTGTTTTTGTTTTTCTAATTCTTGGTTCTGGCTGCGGTATGACAAAAGCTTCAAAATCCGCATAATAGCGGAAAGGTACTTGTATCATTCGTTGATATTTATTGAAAATATAAGTCTTTTCGTTTGGTAGGTCAGTTCTTTGGATATCAAGTTGAATGCAATATTTTCTATGACAATCCAAACCTTCTGACGTTTTGTAGCATTGCAAACAGTTTCGACAACAATGTTTTGTAGCATGACCATCAAGATTTAAAAGTCCACTTAAACTTCTTATTAAACAAAAGTGTCCGTTCCATCCATCATTAGTATCTTCAAGGATAAGTAGCAAGTCGATTTCGTACATATCCGGACCAGGTTTTTTCTTTGATGTATATAATGGATAAACACTTTCACGTATGGCTCGTTGCATTTTTTTCTTTTGTTCGTAATTCAAGTTTTTCTTGTCATGTAGATCAACATATAGTTCAGTTGCTTTTTCGGTTTCTTCATAGACGAATACAGTTAACACCACTTTAGGGTTTTGACTTTCAAATTTGTCTAGTTGATCAACAGTCATTGGAAAAGTTATTCCTTCAAAATTTAATTTATCTTCAATGTCCGGCTTGAGGTAGTTTTTTGGATTTTTATCCTTGCGGTAACGGTTTTTAGGATATCGTTTTAAAAATTGACAAATTGGTTCATATGCCAAGCAAGAGTATCTGAAGCACATGTCATCGTTATTTTTAATGTTCAAAATAGTTTTAGGTGTGAGACGTCCTAAAAGGCATTTTTTATGATCAATGTATTTTGAGCCGGACCAAGGCTTAAAAGTCGAAATTTGTACTTCAAAATTGGTCAAACATTCAAAGATCCACCCACTTGAGTGTGAAATGAAATCTGCAACACCTTCTTCTAATTTGAGAAATGCGGTAAGCAATAAGCCTGCAATGAATGATTCGCCAGTCAGCGTATGAGTAAACGTGTTAAAGTAGGGGTCGGGATCGGTCTCAGCAAAGCGCATTTCACATCCATCAACATCTTTAGTTTTATAAAAGTGTCCTTGACATACAATAACAAATTTTATCACTTTGTTGCTTTTTAGTTCATTCCTCAAAAGTTTGGAAAGTTCTGCACTAATCTTTTTACAAAAATCCAGCATTCCGCCTTCTGAATCTTCCGTGTCTGTTGAGTATATCCTTACGGTGTTATGAAGATTATCACGTAGATAAAGTCTTGGTTCAGGGTTGCCATTTTGCATGGTTTTGATTGTGGGATTGTTGTTGGCCATTTTTTGTTGTCTTTCTTGATCATTATTGGCAGTCAAATTTTGCTGGTTTTCTTGTTGTTGTTGTTGTTGTTGTTATTGATGTTCTTCATTATTGGCAGTCAAATTTTCTTGATTTTCTTGTTCATAATTGATGGTCAATTGTTGATTCGTTTTTGATTTTCCTTCTTTCCGTTTTTCCAATTCCTGACGTAATTTGTGAGATGTTGAAGGTTCTTGCGACAAAATTTCAATTTGTCTGGTTTTTTCCATTGGGGAAAATGGGGGATATTGAATTGGAGGAGGATTTGAAATTGGTGTTGAACTAGTCAATAACCCACTTTGGTTATTAACATCATCACCAACTAAGCATTCAAATCCTAATTGGTTAGCATTGTCAATTAATTGTCCAAATCCCAATTGGTTATCTGCATGTTCAGTTTGTTGATGATAGTCAAGTTGACCACCATGCTGAAAAGTTTCACCACAAAAACAACTCCTTTTTCTATACCTGTGGGTTAATTCCGAGACAGCTTTCCTTTTTTGAAGGTTTTCTTGTGATTGAGATGGAATCGCATCAAAATCCATTTCCATTATATTTGCGACGATAGAACACTTGTCAACACTGTGAGCGTCGCCACAAACAACACAATTTAATTGAACTTGTTGGCTTTGAGGGTCAGAAACTATAACTTGTTGGCTTTGAGGGTCAGAAACTATAACTTGTTGGCTTTGAGGGTCAGGAATAAATTCACTTTCATATGCAATATTCATGTCCGAAGCAACCACTGGACACACTGAAGCACAATGGTTACCCTCGCAGATGGCACAGTTATAATTGTGGAAAACGCCACATTGGGGGCAAAGGATATCGGTAGTTGGATTTTGTGTAAGTATATCGCCCTCAGATAGGCAATAATGGTTTTGGTAATATTGATTACCGCAGTTTGAACAAAATTTTTCGTGTAACTTTAAGTGTGATATTAAATGTAAACGTTTTGCAAAGTTTAAATGGCAAACGCCGCACGAGTAATTTATAAGTCCTTCCATCCTGAAGACTTGTTTGAGACTGAGAAGATTTGGAAAGACAAACAAAGATAATAAATAAAGCAATAAATAATATGGCAGAGCATCCTAATTATATGGACAGATGTACTACTAAATTTGTTGGGGAGCAAAAAATTTTTTTTTGAAAAATTTGTATAATAAAAATTAAAGGCAATTTATTAGTAAGTACATTCCCAAAATATTTTTCCCCAAAAAACTTTTTTTTTTTTTTTGCTCCCAACACCACACCCACCCCCTTCCTTCCTCCTTCCTTCCCCCTGCCTCCATTCTCCTTCCCTCCTCAATCTCAAATAAGAAAACAAGACAAACAAACAAATTTTATTATTCAACATCAACATCATCATCAATAATTTTATTATTCAACAACATTCAACTTTAAATAAGACTGCTTAAATAACACTGCTTAAATAAAATACAAATAAAATCCAGATAACACTGCTTAAATAAAATACAAACAAAATCCAAATAACACTGCTAAAATCCAAATAACACTGCTAAAATCCAAATAACACTGCTAAAATCCAAATAACACTGCTAAAATAAAATCCAAACTAAATACCTTTATTTCAAACTTTATTAATTATAACTATTATTATGCTCGTTTTAGGCTTTACCTTCATGAATTAAAAGAGTCAGAAAAGTTATTAATTCGAAATGCAACATTTTACACGATTGGTATGGTATTGACTTTTGAACCATTAGTCATTAGGTCAGTTTGGCCTATGAAGGTCAAGGCCAATCTGTAAATATCATAACGTACCCTGTCCATGAATTGTGTGCTAAATCTATAGTCTAGGTCAAACATGTGCGGATAAATTATCGATTGAGCCATTACATGCGAGTATTTTGCCCATCTGTCGCCAACTCTTGCTTTTGCAAGCCTGCTTAAAATAAAAAGTGTGGAGATTGCGCACGTTGGGTTATAGAGATCTTGACGAGGGAGTATGGCAGCAGAATAACAATATCTAAATGAATTGTTGCCCAAAATATCGTTGATTACTTTAATTATGTAATCTCCAATGGGCCTATACAGGCTCTCTTTGGAGATTCCGTCAAAGAGTGTTAGAATGCGATGGAATTTGTCCAAATGATAAATGACGACATGGTCATTATCTTCTGCTTGACCTGGTGCTCTATCTGTGATTTTGAAATAAGCACCCGAAAACACAATTATACCGAAAATGTGTCTTATGGAAGTTGAATTTAATGCTGGAAGAAGATGAGAATAAGAGACATCTAAGTCCCACCACCCCCTTGTCCTAATTTGCCTATCTACAGGGGTGGTGAGCGTGGCACAGGTCGAAAACCTATCATCTTCCATTTCCTCGCCATCATCATCAATTTCTATCTTTATATTTTGAGGTTCTACGTAATCTTTAGAAACTATATACCCATTTTTGTCGAATTTTTCGGAATCTTTTAATTTATTATAGTGAACGCTAATAGTACGACCCGTTAACACTATCGAATCATGGGTGCTTGTCATTACCTCAATAATTTTATCTACAATATGTTCGGGGATGCCCTGATTGTAGTTGTCGTCCCCATCCTTCTTCAGTATTTCCTCGGCGTCGTCGCGCTCGATCTCAAGGGGTGCGGTGCGAATTTTGACGTCGTCCAGCCTGTTGCAGCCGCTTCTCCGATTGAGCGCTCGGATTGAACGCTCGTCCTTTCCACTCATCCTCATCCAGTAGTTCAAGTTTTTGAGAACCTTGAAATAATAATAATAATAATACTAATTAGGGGAAGAAGACAAACAACAATGCAATAATAAAAATAATAATAATAGTTAACACTTACCGAATATTTTTTGGTGAGATCGGAGAAACGAGTCAGGTCATCAATCGAGAGGGAGTTCACGTCCAAAACTTCAATTATTCGACGACAAAATTGAAAATCTTCGTGGCCATAATTCTCTTGGGCAACAATGTGTCCACCATCATAGGCTGAGATTCGTGGAGATTCCATTATTGGGGTGATGAAATTTAAACTTGAAAACTTTTTGGGAATTTGGATGGAAGTTGAAGTTGTGGACAAGTGAAAAATTTGGAGATGATGGACAAGTAGACAACAACTTGGAGGTGATGAAATTTAAACTTGAAAACTTTTTGGGAATTTTGGATGGAAGTTGAAGTTGTGGACAAGTGAAAAATTTGGAGATGAAGCTTGATGGACAAGTAGACAACAACTAAACATTTGACTGATGGTCAACTTTCAGTAGACTTAATCCTCTTCTAATTATAGAAAAGGACCATTTATTGACGCCAACTTATTAAAATTCCTTTAACTTGTTAAAATTCCCTTAACTAAAATTCCTTTTAAATATTGTTTTGCATGTCATAAACCTGCGGTCCCTTACTTTATTGGAGCCAACTTTCTAGGCCTTTAAAGTCTACATGTCATAAAACTTATTAAATTTCTTTTAACTAAAATCCTTTAAAATATTGATTTTGTATGTCATAAACCATTAAAATTTCTAATAATAAAAGGGTTAAAAGTAAAAGTACCGTTAAAGGCAATAAAAGTACATGGAAAGTGCATTTTGTTGTTCAAGCATTTGAACTAATTTTGGAATTGTCGATTGGATATAACCGCATCTCAGTGCTCAATCTCTATTTTTAAAACTGTCGATTCAAAACTGTCGATTGGATATACCTACCTTACCTACTCTCTCTTCTCTCTTTTTATTTGTTTTTCTTCTTCTGGTTCCATGAAATTTTCTGGACCTTGTCCAATGAATCTTCTTTTTTCGTTGCCACGTGTTGATCGAGTTGTCGCCGAGGTCGAAGCACGTACAATGATTGGTTCAACTTCATCTTGATTTAATTTTTTACCACCTCGTCTCATTTTCTCCAATTTTCTCTCACAATTCAACTAACAACTGAATTTCTCTTCTTCCAACTTAAGTCAAATGAATGCTTTGATAGAATGATTAAAACAATGTAAAACCAACGGCTTTTTTTATATGGACTCAGCCCCTCCATGAAAATAACGGTCCGAGGTTCAGAGTAACCCCCAGTTAGACAGGGAAATGGTGGTGTTATTTCTGGGTGACCTTTTGGAAAGTGTATTTTACAACCGCATGATATTTCAACGATATAGCTACCTATCTCGGGATGAGTATCAGCTAAGGGAAACCTTTCCTTGCAACAGATTATAAACGACCCTTTTGGTGGTGTAGTTATCGCATATTGGTAAAGTCCTTTATTAAAGCCCAATTTGATTACCGAAATTTAATCCGGAGACGTAGGGCGACATTGGAAGGGGCATGCTGCATGCAACCTTTCGAAAGTTTGACCCTTTTCCTCTAATAACGCCTTCATGCATCCAGCATGACTGGAAGCTGTTGTTGACAAAGTGACGAAGCTGGAAGTGAAAGTGAAATTGGCATATGCCTTTTGATATTTGGCAATGGCTGTTATCGGCCATGCTAATTGGAAAGGGAAGCCCATTAATTTTTACGACGAATTCATGTGAGTGGGCTAAAGGGCAAACTTCATAATTAGTATTATTGACATGGTGCAAAAAGGGAACACTAAAGACTTCAAAAACCTAGATGCTTTCCCTAATGTTTTTAATGGGGACTTCTAAACCAATGTCGGTTGGGTTAGGTTAGGTTAACCAAACCAACCAATAGAACCATCAATCGGGTTTAAGGAACAGCGGACTAATTCATGATGATAATATGGCGATAATTGATCAGGGAATACCGGTGTTTTATTTGCCATTTTCAATTCCTCTTTAAAAAGGGCAATTTCCTGTTTAAACTTTGCAGGTGGTACGGCAAGTGGTGAAAGTTTGCCAGCAGCACAATCAGTAACAATTTTAGAATATCCCTCCATTTCTAACAACCTGTAAACATCCTCCAAAATGCGGGCGGTTAACAAATATGGACGTAATGTGCCCTCCGTGATTGATTTGCGAAAACTTTGAAATTGGTGGAGGTTTTTTGACATTTCAAAATTAAATTTTGTAGCGATTTGAGTAAGGCCTTGTGTAATTTCATGCTTTTCCTGTTCAATTTCCTGAGCCAGTTTTACAGTGTTTCTATTTTGTATTTCTACATTAGTTTTTAATTCAGCGTTTAAGTTCCGTGTCAGGAGTTGGGTTGGTTTCATCAAAATAATTGAAAAGCTCGGCTCCTACAAAGCCAGCAGCAGCCGCCATTATTCCAATCTGCTTCCTATCTCGTTTAAGGTGTGGAAACAAAAAATCTTTCAAACCTAGTACTTCGACCTGGGCGAGAGAGTGTACGATTGACAGCTATATTTGGTAATTCCATCAACGCTCTCTCGTATGAATCAGAGAGAGACGGGTTTAATTGAGGTTGTGTGTCTTGTTCAGGTTCAACTTGGATTGAATTTTGTGATGGAGGGATAACATCCTCTTCACTTTAGGGTTCAACGGTAGTACTAGGGGTTTGTGATTGCTTTGAAATCATATTACCATATGGGGGACGGGTTGGTATTTGGGGAGTTTGAGGGATTTGTCTATTAGGTATTGTAGGAAAGGTGTTGTTGTAATCTTGAACTTTAGTCCTGAAATTGTTATAGTTAATTACATCCAAAAGTGCGTGGTCAGTGTTCATAGTCGGAGTCTGAATATTAGTTAGAGCCGAAAAGTATCTATCCATTCTTTTGATATAATAGTCTAGATTATTGTGGAGATGTTGCTCTACTAGGCAAGTTGCAGAGAATGCATTTGTTCTTGTTAATTCATTGTCACTGATACCTTGAATGAGATAATTCTGGGGTTTGGTAAACGAGTACTTAACCTTAAAGAATAGAGGTGCTGTTTTTTCAAATACCGGTATAGAGCTAGGCAGAGATTTCACCAACACTCCGCTAATAATATGGAATTTTGGTTGCATATCATCCGGTATTTCCTCCGCCCATCCTCTATCAGGAATGAAGAATGGGATGAAAAGAAGAAAAAGTTGAAAGAAATTCATCTAAAAGAAATAATAGTAGTGTAAACGAAAGAAATAGGAAGAGAAGCTGACATGAGTTTTTTCAAGCTCACTTTCCGCTGCACTTTCTTTCACACACTCCTTTAAACAAGCAAATGCTATGTTTGTAAACACATAGAATATGTAGTTGGCCATGAACTTCTTTAAGCAACCTTAAATTTGGAAGTGAGTCAAAAGTTTTAAAAATAAACTGATAAAGAACAGAAAATGAATGCAATCTTGAATAAAATCCAACGCAAAAAGACCGGAATATTTCAAGGGCTAAAACGATTTACTGGTTTAACTTTTCTTCCTGACCGGGTGAAAGTGTCCGTGGTCTGTGTGGCACCTTTGGATTTGTTACCCTGTACATTTATAAAAGATGGATCATCATGCTCTTCTGAAAGAGACAGTTGCGAATCGCAATGAGAGTCTGATTCTTCATTAATGAGGGTCAGTGGGTCAAAGTCACTAAGATGTGCATAACGGGGAATTATAGACCTTAATCTTTTGAAATGGACAGTTTGGCGTTTATAAGGGGGTGATAGTGTTGTAATTGCGTAATTTTGTTCTGAGTGACGGAAAGTTATTTGAAAGGGGCCCTTATATTGAGAGGACAATTACCTACTTGTACCTGGTAGCATGTTTGGTGAATGTAACAAAATCGCCTACCTCCCATTCCCTTGGGATGTGGTTTTTCTCAAAATATTGGCGTGATTTTTCTTGAGAAAGGAGTATTGCGTGCTTCACCTGTTCTCTTACTTTCTGCATATCTTCCAAATAGGAAGTTGAAAAATTGGAATTGACAACCCTAATTCAAAAGGAAGACGAAGATGATGTCCCATTAAAATAAAATAAGGTGAGAAACCAGTACTTTCACTGCAAGCCGTATTTAGTGAGAAAGCTACGCTCTTCAAATAATGAGACCAATCCTTATTTGTCTCATTCACATAGCATGAGAGCACATTTTCAACACTCCTAATGCATAGTTCCGCTATGGCATTTCCAGTAGAACTATAGCTTGTTGTAAAAGTTGGTATTATTGTTGTTGACAAAGAGCACTCATAAGTTTTGAGTGATGAGTTTTGTGGTTATCAAAAATTATTGTTTCAGGGACTCCAAAAACAAAAAAATACTTGATTTAATAGAAATTTTGCCACATTTATGGCATTGTATTGTTTTGAGGATCCTAAAACCACAAATTTGGTTAATTGGTCAACTAATACAAAACAGAATTAATGTTTATAAGGCTTTGAGGCTACCAGGGGTCCCAAAACGTCAAAATAAACTCGTTTAAAAGGTTCAGTAGGAATTCATGTGACTTCATTATCCCTACTGGAAAATGATTTCTTGCCTTTATTTGTTTACATGTTATACAACTGTTGACATAATTTGTGATATCGTCCTGCATATGCTGCCAATGAAAAATTCTTCATATTTTCTGTGTTGTTTTGCGAATTCCCAAATGACCAGCCAAAACGGATCTGTGAAATAAGGGATTTTGGCACAGCCAATCTCCAAGAGTTCCCCTTCTTCTCCCTGAGATATATGAGATCATTGATAAGTATGTAGTGTGGATATTTATGATTTTCATTTTGTTTTAATGCGGCATATACATTGCAAAGTTGCGGGTCAAGTTGTTGTTTTGCTCTGTATTTCTCCCTATAATCTCCAGTTGTTACAAAATTTACTTCAGCGATTGCTTTAGATGTTTGTAACTGTATTTTCTTGTCTGACCTTTTTTCAAAGGTCACGACCCTGCTGAGGCAATCTGAGACAACGTGTTTTCGACCCGTAGTATAGCGGATATCTAACTTGTGACCTGACAATAGGAAGATCCACCTGTTGAGACGGCGATTTTTTGAACATTTTGTGCGGACGAGACTGCAAACGCTGCAGTTATCAGTTATAACTATAATATTTTTAGCGTATAAATATGGACGGAGTTTTTCCAATGAATACACCAAGCTTAAGCATTCCTTTTCACAAACGGAATACCTTAACTGATGTTTATTAAAAAGTTTTGAAATATAGCATATTGTTACTAACTGGTCACTATATTCCTTTTTCTGGAAAAGACAAGCACCCATTGCATAATCACTGGCGTCACAATGGAGAATGCATTGGCGTGTATGTCGAAAACCACCCAAAATTGGAGGTTGAATCAGTGTTAGTCGTAATTCGTCTAAAGCGGACTGATGGTTGTGTGGGGTGGTTTTGGGGCTAGATGCTAAAAATGGAACCTCAACAAATGAGTATAAAAATGATGCATCTCTTTGCTCTAAATTATCCTTGATATGCTTTGAAAGTGCATTTTTAAAAGGAGTCTAGTGCAGAATGTGATACTATTTTAAACATAACTTTCCGGGCTCAAACTATTATTTGTTGAGGAAAGTTTACATAATCGTGGGTAAATGCGAATGTATTATTGGCGTCGTTCTTGAAAATAATTTGGCATGTTTCTTCTGCTTGACAAAAAAAACTAGGGTAGTTTGGAAATTTGTTCTGATGCCAACACTTTTGTAAAAGTTTTTGGCAAAACATTTCAGGTTTGTTAAAAAAATTTGAGCTAACGAAGACATCATGCTCATTTAACCTAATTAATGGGGCTGTAAATTGAGCAATGAACATTAAATAAAGATCCTGCTAAACGGATAGCATTGGATTAAGATAAAGTATTTTAATACCTAAATGTTAGGATTCTAACATTGCTCAATAAAAGTTGGCGACTAACCAGGAACCCAGATTTGAAAGTAAAAAAGCTAAAAATAGGGGAATGAGTTCAAAAATACAATTGCATTCAAAAAATTGGTAAGGGACCTATATAATGTCCAGCGATATTTCCGTCAATTCTTAACTCTTCACCTAAATGTGCATTCATGTAGCGTGTTTGAGTTCTTGAAGGTACACAAGCAGCATGTAAGGCATCTGCCTGGAAATGTAACATTAATTTAGAATAGGTAAAGGCTCGATTGCAAATTTGGCAAAAGAGACTTGGTTTCTGGCAGAATTTAGCAACCACTCCTTCTGGAAGGGCCAATCGTTGGAGCGTGGTTTTAAGAACCAACTTCTTAGCCAATCGGCATCGGGTATTAAATTTTAAATGAATATTTACATCCCTTTTATTTAAGGCACTAAAAGTACAATTGTCACGATAGCATGTGTAAATAACCTTCACCGACACTGATTGTGTTACCGTTAGAAGAGGATAATGGTGCATAGAAAATAAATTTGGACTAAACTCCATACCTGTTTTGTGGTGGAGCTCCGGACGTGAAGAGAGAAAGCAAACTTTGAAATGACGAATATGGTATAATGAGTAACTAGTGTGAGTTATTGGTGCCAATTGCCGTTGGGACTTGTTGGCAATCAGGACCCATAATCTGTTCCAGAATCTGGAATCGGAGAAGGTATGGAAAAAGTGTCTGAAGCCAGCGTGGAGTTCGTCCAAGTCACCGTTGGTATACGCACAAAATGGAGTTACCTCAAATTTTGTTCTTTTGAGATCATTCACCCGCAGGAGGAAAAATTTGGCTTTCCTTCTTTTCTCCTGTTTTAGCTGTAGGCCTTTTAAGTTTGTTTCCTTTAGGTTTAGTTTACTTCGTGTAACAACCATGATTCACTTTTTCACTCTTATTTTCAAAGCTTTAATTGGATAAATGTTTTTGTGGTGAGTTGTTAGTTTGTTTTCGGCAGTGAAGTTGAAATCTGATTAACCTTCTGAAACTCTCTGAGGGTCTTTATATATCGGAGAGGGGAGAAATTTGACCGAGTCCCGTTTCGGAATTTTACATAAACACCTGGATTTATTTCAACCTGAACGTGAGGCCACAAATTTAAGTTGTGGATTAAGTTTCATGTAGGGGAGCTCCCCTTTTAAATTTTGTAACATTTTATGAATGAATTCTAAAGAACTGTTATATAACCTGTGCAATAAACAAAAATTATTTTGAATGCTTTGCACTTTCACTTGCGTAAATATTGTTTTAGTTGCACCTGGACAAATAGAAAGAATGGGATTGTTGCAAAACGAGAAATCTGGTCGTTGGTTTCATAGTAATCTTTGTTGGCAATCCTACCAAAATTTCTGACTACTGTGAGTATTTATCACCTGCCATTGTTATTTTCACTAGATTAAACTGTGAAATCCCATTTCCCATCCAAACAACTTTTTGCATACATACTTTTAGTATGTTTGCTTTGTGAAAAGAGAAAAATTGAGAATGAGTATCCTTGCATTTTACTGTCTCATTTTCCCAGAGTGAGTACAAAATATTTCTACATTCCCATACCGGAATTTCACTGGGAGTTATAATTAAGAAATTTTACATGCTCCTTGTTTATGTTTGCTATGTGAAGAGGGAAAAAATGAGACTGATTATTGTGTATTTTCATAATGGTATAAACTGGTTTGTCTCATTTTCCCAGCCAAACTGGGTACAAAGGCTCTAATAATATTTTTTTGCGTGTTGCTTAACCCGTTCTCTCATCAATAACTCTTGAACAGTTTGACCTAGCTTCCTGGAACATGGTATGCTGCCTCATGAGATCAAATCTCAAGTAATTTTCAAAGAGAAAATAAAATACATTTATTAATTTTTTAAGTTGTTCTAGAGAATACATTATTTTACATTATCTCTTTTATAAAGTGCGTGTCTGTCTGACAGATTTTTTGTCCGTAACGCTCT
>JAQIXN010000620.1:0-32584 GCA_034698145.1 Proisotoma minuta
TTTTCATCAACATAAATGAAAAGTTTCCCACGAGTTCATAGTATGAGTTGAGTTGTAGTCAGTAGCAGATTAAATGCAGGGGAGAACTCGCGAAAAAACTTTTGCTCATTCGAGAGTCATTTGTGGTAAAAAGAAGCTTGAGTTGTTGTTGTGGAACTCCTGCGAAAAATATTTCATGGAGTTGTATACAAAGAGGAGGAGAATTAAGACTTTTTGCATTTCCTACACACTCTTAATTATTTTCTCAGAACAAAGATGAACTGATTCATAGTTATTATTAGAGCCTAACAAATTGATACTTTATTTGGATAAAATTAACACTAGGTTTAACAACAATGAAAACCAGTAATACATGTTGACACTGAAACTGTAGGAATATAAAAAAGTGATCACACATATAATAATAATTATTATGACATAACAACGATTCAATTTAGAAAGCATGATACAGCACTAGCCCAATAGCACAGATAATATTAGTAATCTCTGCATGTTTTATTAATGTATTGGTAGTAATTATGTTTTAGTTAAAAGAGAAATGATGCATCTGTGTGAATGAATGCGAGGGAGTAGCCAGCCGCAATTAAAAATCCAGGATGTGCTGCTTCAAGACTCGTAATATTTAAGATGTGTGATAGACAGCAAGCTGAAGTTGAAGGGATTTATATGACAATTGTTCTCAGTACATGTTTCCAAGTCAGCAAAACAAAAAACGGAACCTCGACCATGGAGATGATGTCAGACAGTGTGCCTTTCATCATCACCATTAAAATCACTTGTCCACTAAACTACTATATAGTATCAAAATTATCATTTTTTCTTCATGAATGATGCAGGTTTAATTGCTGATATCACACACCAATATCATCATCATCATTATTCCATGAACTTGGACTTGATGATAAATTGACTGATTTTTTTCTAAAATTAGGAATGCGGCTTTCTTGTTTTAACAAAAATTAACTCTTGAATTGAGAATTATATAGGGATAGAATTATACATAAGTACAACTTTTGCAATTTTTGTCAAAGTATAAGGACAGCATATTTCTAACATAAATGTATGTACATAAGTACACAATACTATTTAATAATTACCTATATAGGTATATATAGATAAATCGGTCGAGACTGATAAATGCTTTAACATTTAAATCCCTTCTCCTGGAATTTAAAACAATGGGAATGCAACCATTAATGGACAACAATAGGACACTTTTTACTATTTAAGAAGAGGTTAACTTATGATTTCCCAATGTACCTCAATTTGCCATAAATTAAGCACTCTCAAAGGATAGCTCATAATCCCAATACATGTCATCAATAATGAATAATCTGGTATTTGTGGATATTGAGTATTTCTTTTTTGATTGCAGCTCTTCTGAAGTCACTGCTGCCTTTATGGATAGTATGTGTCGGACTCCTTATTATCATACCAAATAATGTAAGTAGCGTCTTTGTTTATTCTGCAAGCTAAACGTTTTGTCGTCGAGAGATTGCGAGATCACCCAGAAAAGCGTGGATGGGCATTATTGACTTTGACTGATAAACTTAATACGCCGAGCAGAGTGTCTTCTAGACGCTGCATAAATTATTGCAATAATCTCTGCCTTTCACTTTTGGGCAAGCAATAGCCATATTAGTCCAGCTAACTTAGCAACAGACTATAAGACCTCTCTTCCAATACCACGTTGCACTAAATTTGCCCAAAATTGCTATTTTGACTTTTAACAAACTTTCGATCATGAATATTGCCCTAGAAAATATTTCCTAAACAATAAAGCTACTTCCACAGCAAAGAATAAGGAATAATATAAGACATCCCGCAGTCCCATTATCCCTTCAATCTTCCCAAGACGTGCAATCAAATCTCAATTTTATATACCTATAGGTAGACAAAGCATATTTTCCCCAAATGCCAATGGTCTATTTTAGACGAAAAAAGTAAAATTGAAAAAAACTATTGAAAAGAATTCATTTTCTTTTTACGTATTGTTGATAAAATGCCCACATAAAATGTTTGTGCTCATATCCCCCAAATATGTTTTTAAAAGGTCATGAACAGTTAGGAGGGAGTGCAGTAGCAGTTTGCAATTTTTAATATCAATAAAACAATGGGAAAGGACAAATATTGATAATAATGGGAGTCTTAAGCATAATGGGAGTAGCCAATTAGTTAGCAGTGCATAAATAACGTCTCACTGGGTAAATCACCTTCTGATAGTTAAATGACCAGAAATTGTTCTGGCTAGGAAATCAGAAGGTGAGATTCTATATAAGGGTGTTTAGGTCATTGAGATTTCTGCAGGTTATTAAATTGTCAGCCAGAGAGTTTGCCGAATAATGTTGAGGTGGATTGTACACCAAGAGGGTCTTGGGACAACACTTTCTAAATTCTTCCTACACATTTCCACCACTACTATATCAGTACAATACTTGTGGGTGTTTCATAGCAAAACTTGAATCAGAATTCCGATGACTGGGCTTCATAATCGAGATCACAGGCAGGAGGTGGTTGGGCCACAACGTTGTTTGTAAATTGCACAACTTGTATATCGTTTCGCACCAAACTCCCAGCCTACTCTTTTAAACCCTTGCTTTTGCAAATCTTGTATATTTTGCACTATTTTTGCACTCATATCTCGACCTTTACAATACCTCACAAAGTCCGGTTTAGATGAGAAAAAAGTCTGGCTCCGACCCTTTTAGTCGTCTTTGCCCAACATCCAAAGCAATCATTATTTGCCAAAATCTCTTCTTTTGCAAAATTTTCATCCAGAATGTCTCTCTTACTTAATTAGATGGGCGATAGCCATTTTTCTAAACTGTCTGCTAAATTTGCATACGAGATCACTGACTTTTCATGTGACAGAGCATATATATATATAAGCATTTAAAATGGTAAATTAAGTAGATGATATGTTAGATATGATTTTTTTAGTCGCGTGCGTTATTTCAAACCCAGGAACAATCTTCTTCATACTTTAATAATATTTGCTCATTAATTTAGTTTTAGGAAGCCCACGTTTATAGTTATTACCAGAAGAAACTTTTTAATTGCTATTAATTACACGTGACACTTGGCGAGTGTTTGATGCACCATTATAACAATTGCTTCTTTAAATGTAAATTAATTCAGTTGCACGTGGTGGTCAATGTTAATTTAAATTGATGGAGATGGATCATCACTTTAATTTCGCATCGTGGATTGTAATGATTTTAGATTTGTGGAATTGATAAAATATTACTACAAAATCATGCAAAGACATCCTTGGCCTGTGAGGCTAATATCGCAGTTTAAATACTTTGTATGACGTTGACCACTTATTTTCCTGTTGCATTTGTCAAGGCAAATAATCTTCATTCTAACACATCAAAGTCGTGTCCAATAAAAGTCATAGTCATTTTTTAAGGCGCCTGTAAGATGCCTTTGTGTATTTATTAGTTGAATTTTAGCGTTGATTATTTATTCTAGTAAATAATATCTTCCATAAAGACACCTTAGCACTTTATCATTGATGGGTGAGAATAAATTTATTGAGAACTCAATCAAAAGAATTCATTTGATGAAATGAAGACGCGTTAGAATAATAATAACAATTATTGAGGAGGGGAATATATCATCATTCAACATAAATTCTAGCGAATATATGTATGTATGTACTACAAGGAGTCGGTAGCAATTGTCGGCTTAAATCTTTTGGAGTACTTGATGAGCATTATGCATTTAATTTAACCTTGGGAAAGATTGAACAATCTACTGCACAAGAATATTAGCGTGGCCTCGACGATATGCGAAAAAATTGAATTCCATCATGTCTACAAATTTATAACGTTGCATTGCATTACTTTGTTTGTATATATATGATGAGTTGTCTCAATTTCACAGAATCGAATATCTAATATATTTATGCATCCTCTCCATTGCGTAAAAATAGTAATTGGCTGCATATATCTAATTAAATGTATTTCCCAAAGGAGTCACAACACTTACAATTAGAGTTGCATTTCCACATTGATTTCATTAAATTTATTAATAAAGATGATACATCCGTAGCCTTGTGGCAATTTTCTTCTCTAGATTTAAGATACATTTGCATAAATGAAAGTGGGTAAAGATGTCATCTTTTAGATATTAAAATGGAGTATTGACTATTGTTAATCAGTCATTCGATGGGAGGAGAAGAGGAGTTGCTCAGTCTTTAAAAGACTTAATTGACAATTACTTACACTATCAAATGCAGTTTCCAAAGAATTATGTCGTTGTGCATTTTAAATATTTCGCAAACAAATTTTTATTAATTTTTTTCTTTAAGAAATGTATATTTTATGCATTTTCGCCCATTTTCAACTACCTACATCGAAGAAAAATATCTTTTATGAGTTATTGTTTGCATATTATTTACAGAAGCTTGCAGTTAGTGAGTCCATTGTATTGTCATCAGCGCACATAATCGCTATCTTCCTTAAATGCCAAGCCTGCAAAATATCATTTTTTGAAATTGATGAGACACGTTAGGGCTGTCGTGTGTGGTTGGTTGATTTAACAAGCAAAAAGCACTATTACTGTTGGATAATTTCATTTCCTTTAATTTGACGGCATCTATTACATCTGTCACAACGCTAAGTACTCTATTCAACTCTTTTAAAATGTGACGCTAATAATGGTTTTTACAAATTGAGTGTTTCGTATAGTCCTTAAAAAATAGGTAAATGAGACAAAGTTTGTTTATATTTGATTATACTTATTTATTACAAATAAGCACACATACACACAAAATATATTTGTGAGTCCTTCATTAATTTCTTCACTTTTTGGTTTTGGTTCATCACCACACGTACGTTTAATTAAGTAAATATTAAACCTTCTCATCAATGAGGGTCCCAATAAATTAAAGAGTCGAGACCAAAGTCGACACTCGCAATCCAGTTAGCCGACAGCTAAAGCTAGATATGTTTATTTATTATTATTTGCAAAGTAATTATGATTTCTCTGTCCAGCAACTTTTCTTAATTAATAACAAATGTTCATAATATTCATTGTAACCTGGTCGTAGTCATATATCAAGTACACGAAGAATCATGCATATTTGTGGTGATCAATAAATCTGATGCTGACGAAATAGAGAAGTAGCTGTTTAATGGTTCATTTGCAAAAGATCAATTTGTAAATGATACTTTGCCAGTTTTTGTTTATCACTGTATCTTAAATGCAAATTAGGTTAAAACTTGAGCGCATGCATTTTATCGTGACACGATTATTTTGATTTAGGAACCTAATTATTATGGAGTTGGGTTGATTATTGTAATCCTTTTGTTTATGTCAGTTTAAACGAGTAAAATTTTATATGCAGTACAAAAAAATTCTTAAACTTGGTATTTAAAAATAAGAAAGTTGTCCATTGAAATTTAGAGATATTTTGACTAATTTTAAACAAAAACCTTGAGTAAATTATTTAAATCGTTTTCATCTCAATCCTATTCCTCTTTTTTCACTGTTGAAAAAAAGCGTTTTGCTTTTCTTTAAGAATTAATTTGCAAATGAATGTCACAAAATGTTCTCAACCCTTTGACTTTGGCACAAAAGGAATAATTAATTTTTGTGCATAAACTTAGCACGACATAATTGAGGATAATTGACGATTTCTTGATATTTTTAACATGATACCTGTGATGCAATGCAAATATATATTTCTTTGTCCACTTTATTCATACGAATTGAATTAGCAGCAGATAACAACACATTTGACCTTGCAGAGTTAATTACTCATTATAAATTGGTATGCAGTAGTGGTTGTCATGCTTGGAAAACAATTTTACTAAAAGTACAGTAAATATGATATCATATTTCCTTTTTATATAATAATTATAATAACAGTAAGGATTTCCAAGTAGTTATGAAAGCAAAACTACAAATTATACTAGATTTACATTGTTTTAATAAAACATTGTCGATGAGGCATTTTAGCCACAAAATTCTATAAATGATTCCAATCATGATTATGAAAATGGAAAAGAAACTCCTCAAATCATATAATTTTAGCGAGCAAGATGCATCTTTTGTGCACTGCTGAGAGAATGTTCTCTGGTTGTTATTATTTGTGGACTGTTCATGATGGTGCAATTTGCGTGGGCAGAGGAGTACCCCAACGTGACCTGTAATTTACAACTTTCAAGCTACAACATCTTCCTCTAGCCTTGCTAAACTCTTCTCCTACAAGATGTACATTCGTCTTATGGCTTTTGCGTGCCTCTGCTAATTTACAACATGCAAAATAGCTAGTCCCATGTATAATATAAGGGTCGCATATTTAGAAAAACAAATAGGAGCTTGGCTGTATAGTAATTTGATGCAAGCAAGTGGTAGACTGATATTTTGTTTATAAGTGAAGGGTTTTTATTCGTGGGATAACGATAACGTCATCTTAATGCAAAATCAATGATTATGCTAATGGCTTAACAATAGCCCAAATATAACCACATTTCTCATTGGATGATTTTTTGCACGGCAACTATAGAAAAAAATCTTTTATAATTATCGTCGTTTTCAAAAACACATTTGGGCATTAATTGATTAGTAACATGTGTTTTAACAAAGATATTAATTTTGATTTCGTATTGTCTTTGCTGAATGCAATCTAATAATTACATTTTGCAACTCATTTTATTTAATCAGCTTCATCCAAGTTATGAGTATCTTAACCTAGAAGATTTAAACGGCCCATTTTATTAGCTAAGTATGAAGATTCACAGAAGCACGTTTCAGCGTGATTAGAATAACAATTTCACAAATGAAAGATTGTATAAATAAGAAAAAGTCGCATCCAAACACGAGCCATATTTTGCACAAGCCAACAACCAAGTCATAATCCATTGCGTCTCCGTGAAATTACAAAACTACAAACTACAACTAGTAAAACTCCAAAAATTTACACAATTTGGATAAATTATTCAATCTTTTCACTTTTTATTTCCATCCACTTTTGAAGAAACCAAATAATCAGTTGTTGCTTACATGAATGGCACCACCAATTTTCAATTTATTAATTAAGACGTTTCCAATCGGCTTCAAATTATTTACATACATTGCTTATAGTGCATTACAAATGTGACACATTGGATTGCAACTGGTGTTGGAATTAAACATAATCGTAATAGACATGCCCATTTTTGGATAACCGGAAAGCTACATAATATGTGCATCATATCATTAGCCATATACGCTAGGCATGTCCCAATTTAAAAACGTTTTTGTAGATCTACATTCAAAAACATTCAAATTTATTACCACTACGTTTTCAACTTTCAAAAAAGACAATGAATTACTATTCCTCGATTTTATTTCCCTTAAATAGCGTTAGAAATTTGACAATTTGTTTTTAAAGTTGCAAAAGAAAAATACTTTATGCATTTTTGCAGCTTTGTTTTAAGTCCATTAACTCTTGTTGTGTGAGATAAAGGATTTTTATAAAAGAACGCAGTTCACGGCGAAGGTTTTTAATTTCAGCTTTTCGAGGACAAAGTTGAATGCATTTTGCTGGTACAAAAATGGTGGATTACCAAAGTCAGGTTGATTGGTTGCCAATTTATTGCACTTTGATGGATAAGGGCAGTTATAAAAGCAACAGTCAACTTGTCAACAACACCATCGTTCCAATAATGATTAAACCTTTCAACTTAAATGGTTGTTGGGAATTACAATATTCTGTGGGATAGAAAAAAGGACGTGGGATTAGTGTTACTAAATTAGGAGTAAATTTTTTCACATTTTGAGGTGAAGAAGCCGTACAACTCCATAATATTGTAATTGCAGTGTTCATCATCTATATATACATGAAAGTTCGAGGTAGATAAATGCAACCAAGTAAACATGATGCTACAGATTACATGCAATAAAACTTGCTGAATTTTCACGTCAAACCCATTTACTTAACTCTATTTCTAAGGAAGGGCCAAAATTAGTTGCAAAAAGTTAGCACAAGCCGTAAACTGAGTTATTTGAAAGAGGGCGTGTACCCAGCATTTGTTGTTAAATTAATTGTGAAGCTTTTCATTGCACTGTAATTGTCGGTTCTGGATAACTTTTTCAACATTGTGATTCCCTTGGCTACGTACCAGTGCAATAAGAAGACAATAATGAGATGGCTCCAGGGAACAAACAAATTAAATCACAAAGTACAATAATTCAGTCTCATTTTATTTCATTTACCAAACATCAAACGACTATTTTTTTACCAACTTCTAAAGAATTTGGAAATATGCAATATTATCTTGAATTCAATGACCGCAAATGATTAGTTTGAGTTTTATAGTAAATGAGATGAATCTCATCAATAAACTGGAACAATAACCAGCATCTACAAAAGTTGGGGTAATACAAGAAATCTCAATTTGTTAGCTCTTCATCTTTTTTTGCAATATTGCAAATTATTAGTTTGATCGATAGTATGATTTATTGTATGTGGGACAAAAATCATAGTATTATTAAGTAGCAATTTTTATCGAGCATTTAAATCGAGGTACACAAGAAAACGTTTTCCATGCAACTGCATTCAACTGGCTTAAATTTATGGGTGTTGTCTTTCGAATGTCATGCAAATGGACAACATTTACTTTGAGATAGTAAAAAGGGAGTTGGTCGCTGCCATTAGCTAGAACGTAAGCCATCGTACACATATTTATACGAGTGTGTGAAAGAACTCTGAGAATATGTGGGCTTGGGATTATTAAGCAACACAAAACTGCTGCATATATTAGATAAAAAAAAAAGTAGATCAACGAAGGACGAGATGAAAGAAGGCTAAAGGAAGATTGTGGGTGGACAATTTTTAGTCAACCAGAAACAATTGAATTTTATATTGAATCATTTTTTGACGTTTATTACTTACTATATCCATTATACATATGTATATACGTAATGTATAACTTTATAAAGTCAAAGTGTCAATAAATGGATCCATCCACCAATTTGATTATCACCTTTGTCCTCACATTTAATTTCATAAGGGCTTAGCCCATAATATGGGTTGATCGCAATCGATTGATAATTATGATGAATTTCAGACCTTGATGTTTTCTGTAGCAATGAATATTTAATGCATTGTTGTCGTAAATGAACTTTTAGATATCTGCTCAAAAGAAGACTGGTGGCGTTGGACTGAAGAAGGAAGTTTTCTTCCTCAACCTCGAAGATGGTTATTTTGGCTGTCAGGTCAATGAGTCAGTAGATGTATTACAACTATTCGAGCTATCCAAATTATGCGATGGGACGCCACAGTGCTTTATGGCATCTGATGAGCTCCATAAGGACCTCAAATGCTCAGGTGAGGAAAGTACAAAAAGTGAAAGCAAACAGTGGAAATGTTTCTTTGACAAGCCAAACAAGATTTCCTCCAAAATATGCCAAACTTATGCCAAGTTTATTTTTTTGCCAACTTCTAGATGACTGCCAGCAAGTAACTGGGAAAAAGTGCCTAAACGGTGCCTGCCTCGAGTCACAATGCCACTGTAACGACGGCTTCGGTGGCAAAGGGTGTGAAGTACCTGATGTTAATGAGTGCAAATCTCGTCCTTGTGACATTTTTGCACATTGTACAAATACTTTAGGCAGCTACAAGTGCACATGTTTTCCTGGCTACGAAGGAAGTGGAGAAGAGTGCAAAGGTATAAACCTTTATTTATTTATTAATTATTATGTCATCATTAATGATCATCATCATCATGCTATTTATTATTTTTTTGCTGCCGTCACTCTCTCTTTCTCATTTGCACAAAAAGTTAAAGAGCAATTGATAAATAATGTGAACTACTGACTCACAGTTTCTGTGAGCAGGGTTTTTAATTATGCATGCACATACTCAAACAAAGCTGGTCTCAAACTATGCCAATAAATACAAAGACTTGTTTATAAAGATATGAAACCATCATGAGTCAAAACAATTTTATCAATGACATTTCACCTTGAGTATGCTTTGATGATGTACGCACATGATGAGTGAGTATTTTTTTGCTCCAACCCAGTCCAGTTATTATCCCTCTGGTCATTAATATTTATCCGTCTCACATTCATTTTTTCCTTCTTTTTAATTGCAATGAGAGCATGTTTGTAAACATGACCAGTTCCATTTATTGTGGCAGTCCAAGATGAGTCCAGGAGAGACAAAAAATTTGCTAAATAAAATGAAGTGTGAGAAAGAGGTGAATAGTCGGAAAGATAAACAACAAAGGAATGCTTTAGAATGGGTTCCACTTGAGTGCTGGGATTGAAAGGGGATGGAGAAGAGGCATTGTCATGGATGAGACACAATCCTCATGTTGTTGGTGTTACCGTAAACTCTATTTAACGGCGTAAAGTCCATTCAATGGTTACTTGCAAAAATCTCAGCTTTTGCAACACCACTTCTCTCTCTAGTCGTTTATCCAATTGATTGCATTTTCTTTGCTCTCTTCTATGTACGTTGGCCAGATTCATACAAAAAATGTATTTTTATAAATTACATTTCTTTCCCACGTCCATTTCTTTTACTCAAAAGTCCGAGGGAATCCTATTATGATGAAATATTTAGCAATTATGCATATACCGATCTGTATAGGATAGAAATGACCGTTTTCTGCTAATCTTCTTTTCCGTCCATTATATGTGTATTTATGAATTTGTATCGGTGAAATTTTAACAACTTTCAATCATTGGCTGAAGAATTTTATTTTCTACATAATATTACTGAACTGTATATTGACGCAGTCGGAAAGCTCAAAATTTCTACATCCTTTATTGGAGTTTTGTCATTATAGCTCAACCGCTAATTAGTTAAAGGCTCCAATACCGATGAGATATTTAATAAATGGCCAAAATATGACACATTTGAGCACTTTCAGTCTTGTTAATAATATTTGAAGAACTGATTATCCTTTATGCTAATTGTGCAAAATAGTTGATGGGATGAATCTATTCACAAGTAATGTGTTCTTGCATGTTGCAAAATAGAGATGAAACACATAGACACTTATCGTTAGTAGCAGTAGAAGCTGGGATCTTAAAATTTTTACTGCTGTGACATTAGGCAAAGGTTTGTCTGCTGGTTACATGCAATCAACAGGACATAAATTAGCACTTGGGCTCAACGTTACTTCATACATTTCATGCACAAACGAGAGTAAAAGTGGTAGTTCCACCTTCAAACTCTCTGTCAGTTAGTTGTAATAATAACGAGGAAAGGCCTCAAGAAGTAAAAATCAATTCAGAGGCCTCCGCTCACAGAATACTGGTATTGTTGCATCTTTTCATTAAAGTTCTATCGTTCTCAACTAAGGTAAAGAACACAATAGAAGCAAATCAAAGTAACAAGTGCTGGATTACAATGAGTAGGTTACGTAATTCAATGTGGGAGTAAATGAGAACAATTAGACAACAATAGAGACCACTCATAAATGCATCGAATATATTTATATATATATATATCACTATGTAGGTAATCATTTTTTGGGAAATTATTAAACCATACATATATCGAGTGAAAACAGGAATTGAGTGGTCCAAGAAGAAGATTGATTGTAAAAGAGGCGAAGTGAGACTGCTGATGTCGGGGTTGGCTTTGGGTGTGAATTGAGAATGTAGGAATTACGGGGACTTTTGTGATAATTTATCGTGATTTTAATGAAAGGGGAGATTTAAAAGGGGGCCGATGAGAAGGCCGGTGGTTGTTTGGTTTTGGTTGGACTGTGCCAAAGAACGTTCACCTTATACGGTCGTTACACCTTCCTCACTGTGCAATCCACAGACTACAATTGTGCAGTGAGAAACCAAGAACTTGAATCTGTTTTGTCTTGAGAAATACCATCATCCGCTTACTTCCACTATCAAAACCATCCAACCACCACTGCTCATACCAAATGGGTGGACTGGATCTAATATCTTTAAAATTGCGTCATTAATAGCACAATGGGTGCGACCTGGCTTAATGAACATCTCTCTCAGTCCCAACACTTAAATAGCTTTCCAAATTAACAACCAATTTAATTAATCAGTACAAGCCACCCGTGATATGCTACGGGGTATTCAGAGACTTGATTAAAAATCCAAGCGAGTAAAAAAGATGAAGATGCACTCATCTTTTGCTGTAAATCAAAGACTTTTGAGAGATGATGAGATGATTATTTGCATGCACCAACTTCATTTCCCTTTCATCCACAATTGCCAACTTTTTCTTTAGTTTTATTCCAACTTGATCCTGAAGTTGAGAGTGAGTAACCGTGCATGGTCTACAAGATTAACAGAGTATAGAATATTTGGACACGACAATAATAACGAAGGGAGAAAGAATGATGCATGTTGTTTTAAAAATCTCCATTCTTATATTGACTCCCTAAACATGTAAAACAACAATGAGGACGGAACCCATTATTTGTACTTTTAACAAATCATCTTTTTCTTTCCTACAATTTTCAGCTCAAGAGTTTGCTCACTTCTTATGGAATTAATCCAATATTCACTGACCACAAAATGCCCATCCATAAATTTGTGTATCTAATTTACAAATCTTTTGGGTAAATTAGAAATCTCATATCTCTGGAGCGTTGCAAACATTTTTTGAATAAGTATGATAAGGTGGGATAAAGAATAATGAGGAATTTCAACAGTTTTCTACTAATTAGTGATACATGATTTGCAGTTTTACGATTAGTATTATAATATTTTAGAATTTATAACATTCCATGAATTTTCATGCATTTTAATTTGTATTTTTCCAACAAAATAAGACGATCTTTGAAAAGCAGTTGGCTAATAAGGTTATTTATCTCATTTCTCAGATTCCATTTTCCAAGTAATTTTTTAACGCTTTTTTTACACTGACGTTTTGCATCTTTTGCTCGGGTTTAAGCAAATTGTTAGACTCTCATTTGTATTAAAATTAATAAAAAAAATATTGAGAGATAAATTACTTCCTTTTGTATATAACCATATTGCAAGGCTGCATGCATCAAATATCAAATTGCTTCTTCTTTTTTTAATACTGCATCATGTTATATTATTATTATCGCTAATTTTTGCAACTCTAATGTTGATCACCTTAAATCACTGAAAATGGGAATAATCATGCACATTCCATCAAATTTACACAGCACTCTGGTAAAATTTCAAGTTATGTTTTGAGGAGTGAGCATTTTCACCCTATGGTGCCAATATTTCAAGTGCAACGCTCTTTGGAGGAAAAGGTTAGTTACGGATATAAAGTTCCACGCTGAAGGGCCCGAGGAACGCATATTAAGAATAACCAGCTCCTTGTCCCGGCCTTTTTATTCCATATCCTTCATAAAAGCAAACTATGGATTATGTAATTTAGCTGGCAGTAATGTTTTATAAAGGCATGACAAATTTTGTGAAGAGGGATTAATTTGCATCACATCTCTGGATTTTATTAAATGACCACCCAGTGTTTTTTAAAGGTAGCTTTGTATTTGTGCACTCCTCTCCCTTTTAAAATCTGCGGCAATTAAAATTTACCAGTGTTCTATGTAGGTATCTTATGGTAGCTTATGGACGCGCTTGTTTCTATTTTAGTGATTTACCTATTTAAAATTAACGATGCTGAACCCGTTTGTATTTATTATTAGTCAGTGGAGTTGTGAGGACAGTGAAACGAAACGGATTTAATTTTATTTGCATTAAATACTTATGGAAATTACAGGTTGCTTCTTTTTGACTCAAAGCAAAGTCGTTAATTTGAGTTGGACATTGGCTTTTTGGTTCTCCATCTAATATTATTATTATTACTGCATGAGAATAAGATGCGAGATTTTACAAGCAATTGAAATGGCGAGTACATAAGTTTAAAGGGATGAGACTCGTGGTCATTTCCAACAAAGAGACTGGTAAATGCAGAATATTTGCGTTGACCACGTTGAAAGGAAGTTGCAACGGGATCCGCTGAACTGTTCCTTCCTTTTCCCTTCATATCCTTTGAAAACTTGAATAAATTGGCATTTACTTCAATTCCACTCACGACTCTTTATTGCACTTCTTCTCATGCTTCAGATTTCCCCGACATCACAATGATGGACTAAACGGATAATTACATGTACATACATTGATTGCATAATCCTTTCTTGGCGAATTAAGAAGTTTGGACAACAATGAATTTTTAAGCACATATTTATTTGAAATGATATTATGCATATATATAAAAATGAGCTCAGAGCTGTGTCATTTTGATTTTTTTTCTTTAATAAAAAAATTTAAAATCTGGTTAATGATCAAGTTCAAGGGCTTGCATCCACATAACGACTTATATCATAATGTAATTAATATTAAAAGAAAAAAGAACGGATTTAGAAGTGAGGCTTTTTCGTAATCACTTGTTTGACACTTGCGTAAAATCTTTTACAAATTTTTAACTGTATTTGTATAGTACACACTCGGATAAATAAATACTATTTAGGATTAAGAGACTTTAAAACGTTTCAATGAAATGAGTATATGCATGGGAATTTGGGACTTTTCTTGTCAGCCACACAATATCTCCCATTTATTTGCGAATCTCAGTGCGTGAATTGTGAGAATAAATTTCTGATTTATTTTCACCGTTAGTGACCGGCATAAAAATTATTCTATTATACAAATACCGCGTTATGAGCCATGAAAACAAACAACTTTTCTTTTATAAAAAATGAATAATCGACGGAAACAACTGTATCGGATAGGAAGTGTGACGGGTTTCTCCGCAACCAAAGGTGGCTGCGGCAAGAGTCCGATTATCTTGATTTATCAACATCAGACAATGCATGCGTTTTTAATCACTCATTTAAAAAAAATGTTTTAATTATTACTGTCATTGATAAGAGAAAAGTTGCATACAAAATTCACCCAAAATCAACTGAATCGCACATCACAAATTTACAGTTGATAGGAAATGGCTGCAAAAAATTGTTGCAATGAAATTCTAAAGTTGAATAAAAGATATCACTAACCCCTTGTTTTCACTTCCATAAAAGGACACTTGGCCTCTTTTCAATGGTTTGCATACTTTATTACAATGAAATGTGTTTACGTTCTATATGTATATGTTTTATGTATAAGCATGCACACACTAACCAACAAAACCTGATTTTTTGTAAGAAAATTAAATTAATAATGCGACAAATGATTTTTAAATTTTCAGATATTGACGAATGTGCAATACCCGAATTCCGATCTCGCTGTGTGCAAAATTCCGAGTGTTGCAATTTACCAGCTCATTTTGTCTGCAAATGTCTTCCAGGATATGAAGGAGATGGAGAAGTTAGTTGTACAGGTAAAATAATGTCTGGTTTATTTATTTAAGAATGATTGCGAATGCTGTTTAATGCTCCGATCTACCTCAACACTTTAGATGTCAATGAGTGCGCAGATAAAAACGCATGTGGTGAAAACGCTTTATGTCACAACGTCCCTGGAAATTATAGTTGTTCATGTGATCAAGGATTTGATGGAAATCCATACGAACGAGTAATTTACTTTTTCTCTTTAAAAAACTTGAGAAAGTTGCTACATTGTTATTACTTTTATAGTGTGTGGACATAAATGAATGCGACTTCCGAAATACATGTGCACAAGGAGCTCGTTGCATAAATGTCAAAGGTGGATATCAATGTGAATGTCAAAAGGGCTATCGCGGTGATGGTTTTGATAGTTGCGTTGATATCAATGAATGCTCAGAACTTCCAAATGCATGTGGCAAAGGAGCAGTTTGTACCAATCTTCCAGGCAGTCATTGTAAGATGATTTAATTATGTTCAAATGCAAAAAAGTTTTGGTTGTTTTAAATGTTATTTTTTTATACAATTTTAATTTATAAAGCTTGTTCCTGTCCTGAAGGAACGACAGGTCATCCTAATCAAGGTTGCGTTGGTAAGAACTTTTAAGAAAACCCCTTTTTATACATCTTATTAATTTATTAGTTAATTTCAAATATTAATAACAAACTTCAATCCAGATATTGACGAGTGTTCAGTGCTGGAAAATCCTTGCGGACTTCATGCAATTTGTGAAAATCATGCCCCTGGATATAACTGCTTGTGTCCTCAAGGGTATGCTGCCAAACCAGATGCCAAAATTGCATGCGAACAGGTAAAACTTAATTTGTTGTCTTATTTTTCTTAAAAACATCTTATATTGATGCACATTTCAAATATTTTAAAATTCTAGACGGATGTGACAACTCTCTGCAAGTCTAATTTTGATTGTGTTAACAATGCGGAATGTATTGAAGGACAATGTTTCTGTATTAATGGTTTCAAGGCAAAGGGATCCGAATGTCTTGATGTAAGCTTATTTGTTCGAATTAGTTCTTGTGTATAATAATTCTTTTAATTTAATATCAGGTAAATGAATGCGAGGTCCCAGAAAATCCATGCGGACCTAATGCAGGTAAATATTTTTGATCTATATATTCTTGTGCCAGTTGGAGTAAATTCAGCATAAATATTTTATTTTTTTTATTTTTTAATAGTTTGCATAAATACTCCTGGAAAATTCAGATGCGAATGTGAATTTGGTTTTATTGGTTCCCCTCCAAGTCGTGCATGCAAAGGTAAGAGATGTACAATTATGGCTTCTTCTTCAGAGAAAAACATTTATGTACATGCATGTCACAAATTCCTAACATACATACAAGCACAAATATTCACCACATTTGACACACTACACTAAATAACACTTTCACTCTTTGTTACGCAATCCACTCAACACAGATAAAGATGAATGTCGCAGTTCTCCTTTCCCCTGTGGAAATCGGGCAAAATGCATGAATTTGCCTGGAACATACATTTGCCAATGTCCATCTCCTTTAGTTGGAGATCCATTCACTGAATGCATGCGTGAGTTTTGAACACACAGAATAACTTAATCTTTTCACATACACATTTCCCCACACCCTTGCTAATTATTTCGTTCACAAATAACTGTCTTTATTTCGGTAATAGCTCCATGCGAAGGCGTTCAATGTGGACAACACGCCTTTTGCAGACCCGACGGACCAGAGGCCTACTGTGTATGTCATGACGGTTGGAGTTTTGATCCAAATAATATCACCGCAGGATGCATGGATGTATGAAAAATAGCTTTTTGTAGTATTGTCTCAATTTGCCTCTAAAACGTTTTATTTTAAATAATAAAGATAAATGAATGTGACCTTTCTCATGGACCTTCTGGAATGTGTGGAGCAGGGGCAATTTGTTCAAATACTGCAGGAGCATTTTCATGTTCTTGTCCCCACGGTTATACAGGTACGTAGATTACAGTGATTACATTACAAGAACCATAATAAAATATCTTCTCGACCAATATTTTTTTAGGAAATCCTCAAGTTTCATGCATTGATGTGAGTACATATCTTTTTATAATATTTTCCTTGAAAAATATGACCAACATAAGTATTTTAAGGTTTGAGAATGACAACTTTTATTTTTTTTTTTTTTTTTACAGATCAATGAATGCAGCAAAGGTGGAACATGTGGGGAAGGTGAGATGTTCATTTTAATATTGACATTAATTTACTTTCTAAGCTCTGTTATGTTTTATATAGGTGCGACTTGCATTAATTCACCTGGAAGTTTCGAGGTAATTTTCACTTTACATTTATTTAAAAAATAAATTAAAAGTCATCTCAAGTTTAAATAACATTTTGATGTAACATTTTTTTTTATACTTTTTTAGTGTGTATGCCCTGAAGGAACTGTTCCAGATCCCGATCCTAGAACAAAATGCATGGAAGTCATCAAATGTAATCATGATGACCAATGTCCTGGAAATGCTTTCTGCGATTCAGACGACAAGAAATGTCTTTGTCCAGAACCAAATGTGGGAACCGACTGCAGACGTATGCAACTTTTTTTTATTTTTTTTTATAAAAAAGGTTGAAGCTTATATGCAAATATTTAATGTACTATATAGATCCCTGTGAAGAAGTTGTGTGCTCTAAGAACTCTGAATGTATGCTCATAAATAGCAAACCCGTTTGTCTATGCAAAACTGGCTTCACTGGATCCGCAAATAGCATTGGCGGATGTGATGATGTATGTTGATTTTTATTTGATAATTGCTGTGTACCTATAATATAAATATTTTTGTAGATCAATGAATGCGCTTCTCGCAATCCTTGTGGCTTGGGAGCTGTTTGTCGAAATCTCCCCGGAGGTTTCAGTTGTGAATGTCCTACAGGCTCAGAACCTACTAGCAATGCCACATTTCAATCTTCAACTCCAATTGGTTGCAAATCTATTGTCACTCACGAGTGTGACGAAAGAACGCCATGTCCAGCTGCAGAACAGTGTGTGGATAATGGGAAAGGCAAAAATGTTTGCATCTGTTTGAATGGATTTGTGAGAGATCAAGCTACTGGACAATGTCGGGATGTAAGGAACGATTGAAAAATTATATTTAAGCACAACTAATTTTTCCGTATAATTTCTCTTTTAGTATGATGAATGTTTGGAAACTACGGACAAGCTTCCATGTGGTCTTAATGCAGGTATAAAGTCATTTAAGTTTTTGTTTGAATATATAACTAATAGGCGTTGAATTGAACGTTTTTAGTTTGTAAAAATCTCCCCGGCTCTTACGCTTGCGATTGTCCCTCCGGTTACAATGGAAATCCATTTTTGATCTGTGAAGGTAGGCTATAAATACTTGAACATAAAACATCTATGAAACGTTTTACGGTATACATATGTAACTTATTTTTTAATAGAATGTACTACCGAAGAATGTAAATGTCAGCCACCATATAAAATAGTCAATGGTTCCTGTGTGTTTGGGAAATGTTCTCCAACATCCCCTTGCCCTGAAGGAGCCAATTGCATTACGGTCACAGGAGGATTGAGCTACTGTGCTTGTCCTGCTGGATCAGCAACAAATCCTGACGGTTCTTGCACAGACGTGAGTTTAATATTTACTTATATAATGTGCAATCATCAGATGCAATTATTGAAATATCCTTCCAGATTAACGAATGTGAAGGACCAACTAGACCTTGTTCCATTGGTGCTGAATGCCACAATAAAGTCGTCCATGTTGACGGCGTGCCTTTTGAGTGTATCTGTCCTGATGGAACCAATGGTACATTTAATTAGGAAAAATAAATAATTTCATCACAGTTTAAATTTCCATTAATTGTTTTTTTAGGGGATCCATACAATGGAGCTTGTTCACCCTCTCTAGTCCGATGTGCCAGTGATAATCACTGTCAAACAAATGAACGATGTATTCAACCTGGAGAATGTATTTGCCCTCCTCCATTTTTCACAGATTCTGCAGACAATAACAAATGTAAAAGCCCTTGTGAACGATTATCATGCGGGGTTTCTGCAAAATGTATTCCCAACGATACTCCAAGTAAGCTTGGCATGCGTAAATATAAGAAAATTACTCAAATAATTCATTATCTTTAATTTTTTGCTTTCAACAAAGTCTGCGTGTGTGAAGCCGGTTTTGAAGGTGATCCGAACATAGGATGTATTGATGTAAGTAAATGTGTCAACTGCGTTGTTTTATTTATTAATGTTCAAATGAATTAACATAATAAAATATAAATATTTATTTTTTATAGACGGACGAATGCAGCAAAAATCCTCAACCTTGCGGAGCAAACTCTACTTGTGTCAACACAGTAGGAGGATATGAATGTAAAACTAATAAAAAAAACTAAATATTTTCATGGGAAAACAATTTTCTTGGCGTTTTCAGGTAAAACTGACAGAAACACTTGCAGAGCTTCCAAGGATTGTCCATCTTCCTTGGTTTGTCAAAGCGGAACGTGTGTCAATCCTTGTTTAGCTGGTAACGGGTTCTTGCCGTGTGGGGAAAATGCTGTTTGTGAAGCTGAAGATCATGCTGCGTGGTGTCGGTGTTTACCTGGTTTTGTGAAAGGCTCCAACGACGCTTGTGTATCTGTTTGTGAAGGTGTTCCTTGTGCCACAAATGCTTATTGTGCTCCAACTGTCGATGCGACAACAACCTGTAAATGTTTGGAAGGTTTTCTCGGAAATCCTTTTCCCGGTGGCCAATGTATCCCTGAAGTTTGTTCCAGTACTCATTCCTGTCAAGAACCTATGGTCTGTGTTAGTGGAAAGTGCAAAGAACGCTGCGGAGACATTGTTTGCGGCATCGGAGCCAGATGTGATAGAAATGCTAATCAATGCGTTTGCCCTGAATTTTTTGTTGGCAATCCAAAGTACAAATGTGTCGCTCGTAAGTGCATTTGTGATTCATTTATCCAAAAATTGAATCAATAGTATTGATGTACTAACTAATCTTCTTTTTTTTTTACTATAAAAATAGCTTCAGTTCCACCAACATGTAATCCAAAATGTGGCACAAACTCTCATTGTGAATACGCGGAGACTGGAAACACTGTCTGCGTTTGTAATGCTGGTACCGTTGGAAATCCTTATGAAGCATGTGGGGCTGAACAAAGGACCTGCACTCCATCATCTTGCGGTCCAAACTCTGCATGCAGAGAAGGAGGTTGCGTTTGTGAGAAAGGATATCAAGGAAATCAACATAGTGGTTGCATTGATGTAATTTGTCTCATAAAAAATGATTGACATTTGCTTAAAATTATTTTTGAATATATAGATTAATGAATGTGAAGCGTCTGGTGGTGTTGGTCCATGTGGAGGTAAATCTTTTAATAGATAAAAAAACTGAACACGTCTTTACAATGCGAATTTAATTATTAATTGCAGTGAATGCCGTTTGCATAAATTTGCCTGGAAGCTACAGTAAGTACCTTTTATTAAAAAAAATACAATTATGCATACTAAAATTAATAAAACATTGAAAACTTTCCTTAGACTGCTATTGTGCTGAGGGATACGAAGGTAACCCATTCGATGGCTGTACCAAACCTCCATCCGACTTAGTTGACTGTGCAAAAACAAAATGCAAATGCACTGGAGATCAAAACTGTCCCACTGGATTCTCTTGTCAAAACCGAGTGTGCAAAGATCTTTGTTCCACAGTTGTTTGTGGACCGAATTCTGCATGTACAGCAGGAAAATGTGAATGTGCCCAAGGATATATTCCAGCAGATCATGGATGCAAACCACAAAGTTGTCGTAATGATGGCGACTGTGATTCACAAGAAATTTGCTTCACTGCAGCATATGGACTTCGTAAGTGTACTGATGGATGCTCTCGTGTTCAATGCGGACCCAATGCTCTCTGCATCACAGAAAATCACAAACCCTTATGTATTTGTCAAGACAATTTTGCCGGAAATCCTAGTGACCCTCAGATTGGTTGTCAAAAAATCGGTGGATCTTTAGATGCATGCCAAAGTGATAAAGAATGTTCTTCTGATAATGTGTGTCGTCCAGATATCAACGGAATTAAGCATTGTGTCAATCCATGTGCAAGTTTTAGCTGTGCGTTAGAAAATGAGTTTTGTGTGTCAAAAAATCGGAAGCCACAGTGTCAATGTTTGGATGGATATATTCGAAACCCAACCACATCGGCTTGTGAACAACCAGCGTTCCCTAATTGCAATACAGACTCTGATTGTGCTGGGCATGAAGTTTGCAAACCTGACGGTCTTGGAGTACTAAGGTGTAATTCTGTTTGTGCACCTGTCAATTGCCCAACTTGCAATTTCATAAGTTGTTCACCAAATGCTGAATGCGTTGCAGTTGATCACAGTAAGTTTTGTATAGGTTTTTTTCAAACTTGAAGAATTTATTACTAACTCTCTTCTTAATGACTTTGCATAGCCGGATTCTGTAGTTGCTTGCCAGGCTTTTCTGGAAATCCTAAAGACAGAGTCGGATGTGTTCAAATTACACGTGACCATTGCCAATCTGATGCTCAATGTAACGAGAATGAAGTCTGCTTACCACAAAATGGACAAACTACTTGTGTTCCTGTATGTGATACCGTTCAGTGTGGTCCAGGTAAAAAAAGATAGGTTTTAAGTTATCTCAAGTCTAGAGAGTTGTTAACACAGTATTTCTTACAAAAAACAGGCGCAGTATGTGTTTCGAATAATCATGCCGCTGTCTGTAAATGTCCCAGTGGGAAATTTACTGGAGATCCCAATGATGTGTCTAAAGGATGTATTGAAGTACCTTGTGTATACAATGGTGAGCCTAGAAATTAGCACTATCATTTACATTAAATATACAAAAATGAAAATATTTTTAACCATTCCTATTTTTATAGATGATTGCCCACCGACGCAATCATGTAATCGCCTGGCAAATAAATGTATGGATATTTGTGAGGAAGACACTTGCGGAACTTCTGCAGTGTGTATCGCTGATAATCATTCTTATCAATGCATATGTCCTTCCGGATTTAAACCTGACCCACATCCAGATATCGCTTGCGCTAGCGAGGGGACTTGTGAAAACCAACCTTGCCATCCTTCTGCTGTCTGCGAAAACACCAAACAAGGGCTTGTATGCAAATGTGGTGCAGGAAAGACTGGTATGTTATTTTAACGCCTTTAAAGGAAACATTATCATATATTTAAAATATGTTTAGGTGATCCATATCGCTCAGGATGTGTTTCTGTTTCTGAGAAGGCTTGTCAATCGGATGCTAGTTGTCCATCTGCTACCATTTGCGACAATGGAATTTGTAGTAGTCCATGCCAAAATGCTTGTGGTGCCAACAGTGTTTGTTCAGTTGAAAATAGAAAGGCTAAATGTTCTTGCATTCCTGGATTTGAACAAGGACCTGGAGGATGTGTCCGCCAGTCAAAGAACTGTACAAGTGATGTGGAATGTGAAGGAAGTTTGTGCATTCGAAACCAGTGCAAAATTATCTGCAGGAATCCAAATGATTGTGCTGATGGCGAACGTTGTGTTTCAAGTATGTGCATGTTACCCTGCATTGGCCACTTGCAATGTCCTTCTGGTCAAGCTTGTGCTGGAGGATTTTGTGTTAGTGGCTGTCGATCAAGCGGTACGTATTTCATCCATGGGCACAATATATACAAAATGTATAAAAGAAATATAAGTTATCTAAACTTAAATTATTTTTTAGCGGATTGCTTAAGAGAAGAAGCCTGTGTCCATCATCAATGCACAAATGTTTGCGAAGTTGAAGGAGCTTGTGGTGCAAATAGTCTTTGCCGAGCAGTCTCACATAGTCCAAGTATGAATAACTTTGTACTTATTATTATGTTCTCAACCTCGATTTTAATGATTAATTGATGATGCTAATAAATATTTTATTTTTTCCAGTGTGCTATTGTCCAGAAGGATTCACTGGAAATCCAACACCTTTAGAAGGATGTGTACGAAAACCAATCTATTGTTCTTCAACTCGAGATTGTGCTGATGGCCAACTCTGTCTTGGAGGACTTTGTGCAGTGTCTTGTTCTGATACAAGTGGTTGTGCAAGAGGGGAAAGGTGTCAGAATAATGTTTGTTCAAAAGTATGCTACACAGACTCAAACTGTCAAGCTGGAGAGGTTTGTGTGGAAGGGGCTTGTCATCCTGGTTGCAGATCTGATTCTGATTGTCAAGCTGCAGAAGTTTGTATCTCAAATAAATGTAGATGTGGTAGTGGATTTGACCATGGTCCGACAGGATGCAGAGATGTCAACGAATGCGATCAAAATCCATGCCATTCCACCGCTTCTTGTTTGAATACACCCGGAAGTTATAAATGCGTCTGCCCTACTGGTCTCGTTGGAGAACCATACGAAAAAGGATGCGCTCATCCAACAGACTGTCAGACCTCAGAACAATGCCCAGATCATTTAATATGCTTGCCAACGCCAGAAGGAAGAAAGAAGTGTGCTGACCCGTGTGCTCAAGTTCAAAGTAAATGTGGACCACGAGCAAAATGCCAAATTACTGGTACTCAAGCTGCGTGCGTTTGTGACGATGGCGAGTTTGGTGACCCATACAACAAAGATGTTGGATGTTATCGAGCAGAATGTTCTAGTTCTGATCAATGTGCTCCTGATCGTCAATGTGATCAACAAATTCATCAATGTGTAGATCCATGTAGTTTAATTAATTGTGGAAAAGGAGTATGTCAAGTACATAATCATGCTGCATCTTGTGTTTGTTCTCCTGGCTTTCAATTTACGGGATCCCAATGTGTCGACGTGGATGAATGTGCTAATAATCCAAATCCTTGTCATCCTTCGTCAGTGTGTAAAAATTCCATCGGGAGCTTCACTTGCACTTGTCCAACAGGAACTATCCGTGACCAAGTTGGGTGTAAGAAGGCTGGCGAATGTTTTACAGATATTGAATGCCCTGATTCTGCATTTTGCAAAGAAGGAAAATGCTTTGACGTATGTGAAAATGTTTGCGGAAAAAATGCACACTGTTCGTCTTCAAATCATCAATACATTTGTTCTTGTCCACCTCAAACTCAGGGAGATCCTCTTAGAGAATGTTTTGCACTCGAGTGCTATGATGGAGGAAACGATTGTCCTCAAAATAAGGCTTGTGTCAACAATAAGTGCATTGATCCCTGTTCCCTCGAGAACATTTGTGGAAAATCCACAAACTGCAGTGTCGTCAACGGTCGGCCAGTTTGCATTTGTGCTCATGGCCATGTTGGGGATCCAAGATTAGGATGTGTCCCTGTTATTCCATGCTCAGAGAATTCTCTTTGCCCATCATCTTCAAAATGCAACAACGGAGTGTGTCGACCAGTATGCAATTCCAGGAGAGATTGTGTAGCTGACCAATTGTGCATTGAAGGAGTTTGCCAAGGACCATGCAAATTTGGTATGGCCAACATAGCGATTTATATAGTGGATGCAAATTATAAAAACTTATAACTAATGTATGATTATCTATCTACTATTTAATTTCAGACAACGAATGCGCATCATTCCAAAGTTGCGTAAACGGAATCTGCAAAGAAGAGCCAAGATGTCAAAAGGATACTGACTGTAAGTCAGATGAAATGTGTAGAGAAAACAAATTTGGTCAACTCGAATGTCAAAATGTTTGCAACAACTGGGCACTTTGTGGTCGTAATGCTGGTATGTAATAATAATGTTTTATATTTTACATGATGAGTTCTTTTTGTATTTCTTTCTTGAAAAAATAATTTTCTTGAAATGTGTTTTTTCCATAGAATGCAGTGCAGAAGACCATTCTCCAAAGTGCACTTGCAAATCTGGCTATTACGGAGATGCTCGTGATGACCGTCTTGGGTGTCAACCAATTGAATGCAACAGCAACAACGAATGCTCTAGTGACAAAGTTTGTTCTGACCACAAATGCCAAGTTGCATGCCGAGTTTCCAACCCTTGTGCGGAATTTGCTGTCTGCGTTTCTGATAATCATTCAAGTCAATGTCAATGTCAACCTGGTTTTGAAGGAAATCCATTGGAAAAATGCACATCTATTGACTTTTGCTTACAAAAGCCATGTGGACCCAATGCTGTTTGTGATAATACCAGAGGAAGTTATAAATGTCTGTGTCCAATCAGCACCGTCGGTGATGCCTACAAACAAGGTTGTCTACCAGTTTCCGAATGCAGAACCAATGCTGATTGTCCAGAGTCTACAAAGTGCACACGACGAAATGGAAGTCTTAAATGTACTTCTGTATGCGACGATGTTAAATGTGGGCCTGTAAGTCTATTTTCATGTCATATTAAACTACATAATATGTTTCTAATTTTATGCCCTAAATAATTTTGTTAAAATAGAATGCTGAATGCCGATCTCGTGGTTCAGATGGTTTTTGCCAATGCAGAGTTGACTATGAAGGAAACCCAAAAGATCTCATTCAAGGATGTCGACCTAAACCAAAAGCTTGTCGCTCAAACAACGATTGCGGATCTAATACTTATTGTGATGGCAAAGTTTGCAAACCTCCCTGTGCTAAGGATGTTGACTGTGGAACATCTGAAGTTTGCCTTCGAAGCCAATGTGTAAATGTTTGCGACTCTCCAAATGCTTGTGGATTGAATTCAGGTATGCAACTTTCACAAACAGTTTAGTAAAATTTTGATTTATTCATTTTTTTCTTGGCATAGCTTGCTCACCATCTCATCACAAAAAAGTGTGTACTTGTCCCCTCGGTTTTACGGGTAATCCGGAAGTGGAATGCGTCAGAAGTATGTCCAAACAAAATAAGTCCGAAAATATAAATTATCTAAATAAAAATATATATTTTGTAGTTGCTGTGCCCTGTCAATCTAACAAAGAATGTTCGGCTGGTTACACTTGTACTGAAGGTCTCTGTTTATTGGGTTGTAATGGTGACAATGCGTGTGCCATGAATGAAAGATGTCTTCAAGGGAAATGCTTATGTAATATTTCTTTATTTAAAAAAAAATATTTACCAATGACTAATTTTGACTTTTTTTTATCGAATAGTGACATGCCGGGTTGACAACGATTGCTTCTTAAGTCACATATGTCTCAATAATATGTGTGTCATCGGATGCAGAAGCTCAGGTTTGTTTTTGTGTATTTGATGTTTTAATAACTACTTTAGCTTTAACATTATTATTCTATTTTAGATGATTGTGCCGGAGGCGAAGCTTGCATTGGACAACGATGCAAGAATCCTTGCGCGTCACAAGGATGTGGAGCCAACAGTTTATGCACGGTCGTAAATCACAGTATGTCTTTCAGCTATTTAAATATTCACTTTTGTTTTTGTCAGATTCAAATATAAGTTTTTTTTTTAATTCTCTTATAATAGAACCACAATGTTCGTGTCCCGAAAATACCATCCCCAACCCGACACCTTTAGTTGGCTGCGTGCGAGAGCCGAAAGTATGCTCTGGAAATCGACAATGCGCTGAAGGTTTCTTCTGCGAAAGTGGTTCATGCCTTCCGATATGTTCTTCTAATAACAATTGTTTCTCAAATGAAATTTGTGAGAGAGGACTTTGTAGACCAGTTTGTAGATCTGATGGGGATTGTAGATCTGGAGAAGTCTGTGATGGTCTAAGTTGCATTGCTGGATGTAGAAGTGACGACGCTTGTTTAGAATCTCAAGTTTGTTCCAATAACAAATGCATTGACCCATGTACATCTCCAATTGCGTGCGGATTGGTAAGCTAACGTTTGAAATTAATATGAAAACATTTAAATGAAAATTGATCTTAATGTCGAAATATACATTATTTGATTTCAGAATACACATTGCTCTGTAAAATCTCATCAAGGTTTGTTTAAAAATTTGTAAAAAGATATCAAATTAGTTTTAATTACCACTTTTTCCACTAGTTTCTTGCAAATGTCTTGCTGGCCTAGTTGGAGATTCACGAGTAGGATGCAAAGTACCTGAAGTCCCCTGCGACTCTGGAGACGCGTGTACCAAACCAATGGTTTGTGTTGAGAAAAAATGCAGATTGGCTTGTAGAAGGTATGAACATTATTGCAATAATATGTGACATTTCTCCATAATATTTTAATTTATGTTAACAGTGACAGCAGTTGTTTGGCTGATGAACGTTGTATTGGAGGCGTCTGCAAGCCTTTATGTAATGACGATGAACAATGTGGACCTGGATATATCTGCCAACAAAGAGTTTGCCTTGCTGGATGCAGAAGCGATAATCAGTGTCCGGGTGAATTAGCATGCATCAATAGACAATGCAAAGGTAGTATAAAATGGAAGCTATTAAGAACATAGGTGCTAAATTAGCAAATTTTTTTAGACCCTTGCAAGAATATCCTTTGCGGCCAATGCGCTACTTGCCAAGTGATAAATCACGGTACGATTAATTGTTAATTTGAAAATTATACTTGTTCTTGAGATTACTTTCTTTAATTACAGCTGCCTCTTGTACTTGTCCATCTGGTTCTATTGGGGACGCGTTGGTTTCTTGTGTCAAGCCTCCAGAAAGATGTACTGCAGATGGAAAGTGTCCACGAGGATCTAAATGCGACGGTGGCTATTGTTCAGTTACATGCAGTTCAAACACCAACTGCGCCTGTGGACAAATTTGTAGTGGTGGAGTCTGCAGATCACAGTGCTCTGATGATGCATCATGCCCTCAGGTAATTTTGATACATACATATGAAACGTTTAACACTCAGTATAAAAATATGATTTATAGGGACAACTTTGTCAAAGAGGACAATGTGAAGCAGGCTGTCGACAAAGCTCAGATTGTTCAGCGGATTCTGCATGCGTAAATGGCTTGTGCATTGATCCATGCCAATATCCAAAGTCTCCATGTGGAAAATCTGGTAACTTTATTAATAATTAGCTATATAAGTAATTACGTACATGTATGATTAATGCTATATTGCATTTTTATTTGTTTTTATTTTAGCAATCTGCAAGGTAAGTTTCACAGAAGAAATTGAAAATGATGCTGTAAATATTTTACGCCATTTGCTAACATGATTTTCAATATAATTTCAGCTGGATAATAAGAAACAAGTGATTTGTGTGTGTCCTAATGGATATTTTGGTGAGCCAAGCAAAGAATGTGTTCAATTGGAATGTTCAAGGGATAGCGATTGTAGTCCTGTACAAATTTGTCTCAACGGAGGTTGCGTCAGTAAGTGCATATAAAGATTTTTTGTTATTTGGTTCACTCTGATGGTTTAAAAAAAATCCAGGTCCATGTTTACAACCTGGTGTATGCGGTGTTAATGGTGAGTTGATAATTACACTGAAACGAGGAATCTAAATGTTAAACTGAGTTATATATATTTAAATAGCCGTCTGCCGTGTCGCCAATAGACGGGCAGTGTGTTCCTGTCCACTTGCACATTCTGGTGACCCATTAATACGATGCGATAAGGGTATGAATTTAGCATGACATTTTAACTTTCATTGTCAGTTTTATTACAACGAGAGTCTTTACTTCAAATTTTCAGAAGTGAACGAATGCTTGGAAAATCCATGTGGCCAGGTAAGTTTTAAGTTTAGGAACATCTTTACTTTTGAAAATATCAAATTTCATTCGACCCAATATTTTAATTGTAGAATGCTCAATGTATTGATACACCAAACGGTTACAAGGTAAATAAACATAATTGTAAATATTTTTTAAGACAACGCTTTCATTAATGTATGCACATTTTAGTGTACATGTGCTCGAGGCTGCAGTGGGGATCCAACAAGAGGATGCGTCTGCCAAGTTGCGCCAGTTTGTTCGGATGTCCGTTGTGGTGAAAGAGCGGTTTGTGTCGTCGATCTAAATGGACAAGGGAAATGCACATGTCCTTCAAACTATCCACTCGGAAATCCCTTAGTTGAATGTGGTAAGCTATGCGTGTACCTTTTTATGCAACTTGTACTTGAATTTTAAAATATTACAGGCCAAGTCGAGCGTTTAGATGACTGCAGAACTCATGGATGTGGAAAAGGAGCTCTTTGTGTCAATATAACGGGACAATACACATGTCAATGTCCTGTTGGTACTCGAGGGGACCCAGCCGTTTTCTGCTTACAAGGTACAGAGAGAAATTCACTTTGCTTTAAATCCATTTCCCTATATTTGAATACAATTACACCCAAACAAAAATACTGCGAAGCAAAATATATGCTCCGACACAATTAATACTTTGAATGCGTTTCGAACCTGCATGCATACAACCGAATATGACACAAAACTCAGAGTACACCATAATTAGGCAATTTGCATCATCTTATTGCTACAGTTTTGCTACATTACACGAAACTTCTCCCGAAAAATATACCCTGACACAGACAATTATAAATATTGACATACGTTGCCAAATTGAAAGCAATTAAGTGTAATTGATAAATGCTGTTGTAAACGATTTAGAAATTCAATGTACGTCAGATCAAGAGTGTCTAAACGAACAATCGTGTGTCCGAAACCAATGTATTGATCCTTGTAAAATCAGAGGGGTGTGTGGGGAAAATGCAGGTATGCTCTCGTGTGCTGTCACCAAAATGACACAAAATCACTTTTTGTTCTGTTCAAGGATCTCTGTTTTGCCCTCTTACTAACAGAGCAAGTAATATTCAACACAACACATTATCTGAGGATTATTTAATATTTATTTAGATATTTAGATTAGGTAAACTAATTATAATACGCGTATAAAGTGGGAAAAACTTCTTCGACCTTCCTATCTCTATCTTTCATAAAATAATTTCGTAACAATATTTGAAGTCATAACATATATATTTATTTGTGTTGCTTGTTAAACATTGTAAAAACAAATAACTCGTACATACCGAAGCGATTTTAACTATTCTATAATTATCGCAGATTGTTATAACCACCAAGACAATAATACCACAATCGTTCGGGTTTATTTATTATTATATTTGTGCTACAATTCATAGTTTTAGAGTTGTGTAATTATTAGTATTTGCAATCATTGTTGTCAGAGAAAGTATATACACTTAATTTACATAGTCGCTTTATACGCTTTTTAATATTTTCTTCTAGTCTGAAAACTATTCATGCAGCATGTAATGCAAAGAACTTGAGAATGTTTGAACTCACAAATGATGTCTACATGCATCATGATACATTAATTATTTTTTAATCTCATGATGCTTACATGGTGCTTGAATAATTTCTGTTGTTAATTTAAGTAATCAAAAAACCAACAACTTAAAAGTTAGCCAAAGTGCATCTGATATATATTTTGTGGCATTTGCCTAGTTTGTCGCGTTCTCTCTCACAAACCATGGTGCTCTTGTCCTCAATGCCACATTGGAAAACCGACCGAATTATGTAGACCAGATCCTCGTTGTAATGTCCAAGGAAGACCAATGTATCCAAATCATCAATGCAGCTCCAATCAGGATTGTCCTATCAATTTAGCTTGTAATGAAGCCGTGGGGGCTTGTGAAAATCCATGTCAATGGACAATTGGAACTTCATCCCTTTGCAGTCCTAGCCATAAATGTGAAGTTTTCGAACACCGAGCCACTTGTGTATGCAAGACTGGGCTTGTAATCAATGAAAACATGGAATTAGTATGCCCACTATTGACAGTTGAAGGATGTCGAAGCAACTATGACTGTGCGGATAATTTGGCGTGCATTGGTAACAAATGCCAAAGTCCTTGCTCTCAGCGAGTTTGTGAAAATGGAAAAGTATGTAAAGTCATAAACCATGAACCATCCTGCTACTGTGATACTAAGGAATGTACCGCAATTGTTTCGATCTGCCTGAAAGATACGGGTTGTCCTGACCATTTAAAATGTGTGAATTATCAATGTGTTGACCCATGTTTGGTTGCAAATTGCCCAGCTGGATGCTTTGCTCAAAACCATGAAGCTACTTGCAAGTTTTGTCCTAATGGTTACGCACCAGACGGTGCCAGAGGATGTAAAGGTAACATAGAATCCTGTGATATCCAGCTTTTACTGACGACTAACGGAATCAAACATGATAACCTAAATCATCAAAATCAATCAATAACTCAAATCATCAACTATCTAACAAATTCTCTAACCACAAAGCCACTAAGTATCGTTCGCTCAAAGATATGAAATTCGGAACAACTTTCACCATAATTACACTTAGTAATAATGAGCATGCATTCATTTAGTCATAGATTAGTTAATAGTTACATAGTCTTGTTTCTCTGTAGTTATATATGTAACTACTATATAGTAAAGTGTAAGCTAGCTAAATATGTAATATTAGCACAAAACATTCTTAGCAATCCAAAGTATTCAAACAAACAACTTTACCTATTCTCTTACTATATTTAAAGTGCATGGTTGTTTTCGTTTACATGACAACGAAACTGACGATATTATACTCTATTACTTGATACCTTCCTGTTTAGCAGTACTTGCATGCCAACTTTGAACTCACAAAAGTTAATTGACAGATTTTTAAAGGTCACAAAATACAAGAACATCAAACAATTAGTACAGTGATTCATATCTTTCCAGTGAGGGTCTTTGATACAACCACACCCCCAATCAATATAACAACACAGGATCAAAATATGACACAATGCACAAGAAATTACCATTGTTCACAAACAGAGGCGTGCATTGACAACAATTGCATATCGCCATGTACCGTTCCTGAAACCTGCGGCATAAGAGCATCTTGTAGAGTAGTGAACCACAGGCCGCTTTGTTTCTGCCCCCCAAATTATAGAGGCAGTCCTTATGATATTTGCATTTTAGCCGACGATCAACTGTTTTTAACAAATGACACTGACAGACAAGTCCAACAGTTACTACCAGTTACTCAAAAGGGAGAATCAATCATTGAAGTAACCGAAAAACTTCGCACTCTTGAACCTCACGATTACCAGCTTGATGAAGGGTATAACGTAACTGATTTTACTGAAAAATATATCAACGAAACATCAGAAATCACTACAACTTCCCCAAAATTTGAGAAAACGGAAACAACAAACTTGGACACAACAGAAAAAAGCAATTATATTGAAACTTCAACAATGAAAATGCCTGAAACCACTTTTGTGGCTACTGAAGGGACAAGATCGACCGGTCCTTATAAAATTGAGAAAGATCAAACAACAATCGGGGTCACGGAAGCTGGAACTGAGACAACGGGCACAAGGCAACAATTTGAAACTTCAACAATGAGAATGCCTGAAACCACTTTCTCTTCCGAAAGACCTAGTAGCACTGGTTCTCCAAGAATTCAAGGCTTTGAAACGGAAAGAACAACAATGGGAGT